>CAJVPJ010000649.1:0-19932 GCA_910592205.1 Paraglomus occultum | reverse complement strand
ATTTATTTGGAGGTACTTTGAATATTGGTATTGTTACCTAATATATAATTGTTTATTAGTTAATATTCACAACGTATCAAACGTTGATAAATAATAATGAATTATGCATTTACTTTATTAGGTGCAAGAAGGCACAAACATCCAGAATAATCGTCGCTATTGAATGACGTATGTTAGTAATAAGAGTACAGTATAACGAATAATCATAGTAAGTTACTTACCATGTGTATCTATTACTATTGACATCATCAACATGACTTTCATATATGAAATGTGCTTTCAAATGACCTAATAATAATAATAATAATAGTAAATTGAAATGCATAATACTATATAATTATGTAATCATTGCCCAACCCCTCCTTACTTTTGTGCATGTAATAAACTTTTTCAAAAAACACGTTTGTATTCTCGTGGTTCCACGGAGTATTATTATACTCCTTATACCAATTTGCAGCAGTGTTGTACCATCTGATGTAATCATCTGTTCCATACGGATGGTTACACAGCGCTTGCCATTGATTGATATTATTTAATTCCTCCATTGCTCTGTAAGGATAACTGTCCACAAGAATCTTAAACCATTCCACATCAAAGTGTTCAAGATTGTCTACATATCCTTTAATTGCATAAAACGTCTTCAGTTGCATAAATACGTGCTTAATATGCCCAATATCTTGTTCAGCATCCTTTTTATTTTGAAGACACATATGTGCTTGGAAGCTCAAGTACCAGATATCATCATAAACATGATTTACATCAATTGCTGTCTCAATATCAGACAGGGCTTTTTCAAAATGTCCCATTTTTATTTTGATAAATGCTCTATTATGTAAAGCAGTATAATTTGTTGGATAATCTTGCAATATCTGTGAGTATGTGTTTAAAGCACTTTCCAAGTCATTATTTTGATATGCAGCTTTAGCCTTCTGAAGTAATTTGTTTATGACAATTGGTGCTTTTATTGTCTTCCAGATTGTGTTCAAAGTAGACCCATTGTCATACCTTCTCTTTTTCTTTTGTAACCTAGGGTTATCATGTTGATCAAATAGCTCTGTAACTGAGTTAGGATTGTTTTCAGCAGTTGAATCATAAGCATTTTGGTCATCTTTTGCAATATAACATTGAATGTTATTGTATATTGTCTGTTGTGGTAAATAATATACACTGCTCTTTTTAATTTCAGTTCTACAGTAAGGGCATTCTTGCTTCTCCAAAGATGAAAGAACCTTGAGACTAACTGAATGTTGACAGTTAAGCTGATACAAACCATCAACAATTTCACAAGTAATTAGACATTTAAAATCTTCTGCAATATAGTCAATTGGGCTTTTATAATTACACTTTTCTTTACCCTTGCCTTTCCTATTACTATCCTGCTCCTTTGTCTCTCTATTGTCTGGTGAGTATTTTAGGTGCAGTTTTGATTCCACTTCTAGCTTGTCCTTCAAATAATGGTAAATGTCCACTAATTTTGGTACATGTTTCTCATCACAACCAGCAATGTCATCAGATGTTGTGACAAACAAGTCCATGTTTTTGGCTTCAAGATTCAATAAGACTTCAATTGACTTAAATTGGATAAACTCACTGACTGCATTATTGAGTGAGTCTAATGCTAGGTAGTAGCAAATAGCTTGTGTTGTTATGGAAGAGGTTTTCCAGACAAGCTGTTGAACAAAATCCAAAATCCCAAACCAAAGGATATCATTAACTTGTTGATTCTCATTATCTGAATAACACAAACTGATATGAAACCAGAGAAGTTCAAGAAATAATCTTTCTTTAAAAGTCGTTGAAATGCCGCAATCCTTTTCCTGACTCCACTCATCAAGAGTTTTCTTTAATTTAATAAGTCTTCTCAAAGTTGTATACCATGGTTCACCTGATGATTCAATCTGGAATGCTTCCACAAGGTACATCCATGCTCTCTCCAACTCAAAATCGCCAAAAGGAATTTCGACACCAGTAGTCATTTTAAGCCCCATTTTAACCAATGCAGGTGTGGAAAGGAGTAGAGCTTTCAATACGGCAATAGCTCGATCTACACTCGTTTGCTGGTAATTCCTATCACCGCAAATACTATTTAACGTATTTTTAATAACTTTGAAGAGATACTTGTTGTCGTAATTGCATTTAAAACTTTTAACATCTCCATCCGGTTCATTGATTTCTGAACAAGTTGACGTCCAAAAGTTTCTTCCGAGTTGCGAAATCTTTTCATGCGTCCTCTTGTATATGGAGGTTGTTTTTCTGACGTTATCAATAAACTGGCTCGTAAGTGTAGGTCTACGCTCGCGCAGCTGCTCCAGGATAGCTGAAACGATTCGTAATTGCCATTCCAGTTTAATAGGCGCTTCTTCTGAAAATGCCATGTCGTCTATTTGAGGACGCAGACCAGCCATTGCCGTTACTAGCATCTCCAATGACACTGAATTACCTTCACGTTCAAGAATATATTTGAGGGCGTAAAGATTCTCTGGATACTGAATATCCGTTAGCAATTCCTTTACTTGCGCATCTGCAGAGGTACGTCCTTGGTCAATCAGCGTGCGTATAAGTTTAGGAATATTGCCTTGGTTTACAGTGCTGCTGTTCGGCGTAAAGACATGGTTGATGGAAGTCAAGCTTTCGGATTCCTACATTAGAATGTAAAGGTTAATTAATGCTTAATGTTGGAGTAAATAAACGGAGATAAAATGGTTTGTTTAATACCTCGTATGCCAATTTTACGAAAAATACTTTATTCAGCCGTATACTTGACGAAGACAGCGGATATATCCTATTGGTTACCTCAATATTTGTGACAAGTGCCACAAGGTCATTGTGCATACTGCGTTTGTTGCGGAATCGCTGTTTATTCATTTTATACTGTCGGTATTTGCTGGTATTCTTGCAACTTGTGCATTATAGTTAGATATTTGACAACGGGTCTTGCATGTTGACTGATGATGAAAGGTATGCATGCATAGAGGGTATTACAAAAGATACAAGTAATACTTTATGAAACAATTTTTAATTTTAACAAAAGTTAAATGATAAAGAGTAAATGTAGTGTGTAAACGATAAACTTTTTTTTTCTTCTTTGAAGGTCGCTTTACAAGTTTGCTCTGCCCATAAAGAATCAAGACAATTATGAAATTTAATGCGCGCTTTTTACATAAACTTCCAGAATGACACACAATAAAACGAACGACGGGTAAACCAAGAAATTAGCACCAAAAGCCCTTAAGGTGCGTATGTTGTAACACAAAACGAATTGATTGTACAATTTGATGAGATATATTAATATGGTGCGCCAGAGTATGGTACGCCGGAGGCAGCAAAAGTCTGTATTTTAAATACAAAAAATCTGTAAAAAATTACAGAAAATCTGTATTTAAAATACAGACTTTTGCTGCCTCCGGCGTACCATAGTTTTGGATTGTAAATTAGGCTAATTAGCAGCTTTATTGATTACATTATAAATAAACAGCAACGTGAGTATTTATTACATGTGCAGTACATAATCATAACAAGCGTGAAAAGTAATCATAGCGCGAGTAATTATTGCACGATTAATTACATAGCAATTAAGCGTAGTAAATACAGTCTGTTAAGAAAGACAAGTTTGAAAATCATGTGATATGCATCTCGTAACTACGATGAAAGCACGGACAATGTTATGTTGGTAATCCTATTATATAGATAATACTTTTTCTTTAAGTTTAAGCTGTCATACTTTTATCTGAAACTCATTCGTTTGCCGGGAAAATCTATTTTGTATTGTAACGAAAGGTACGTAAAGCAAACAAAACTTGTTATTTAATAGCTTAAGCACAGCGCAAAGAACTGACAGGGGAAGATATAATTATTATTAAAATATTGTCGCAACTGTAATTAATAACAGGAATTGACCGAATACGAAAAAATACTTTTTTTTTTTTTTTGCAGCGGGCAGGAAATGTGCTAGCACATGACTTTCTTATGCTCTTTTTCAGTTTTTATAATCAACCCTCCCAATTGTACTGTTCTTGCCCAAAAATGCCCATATTTCTCGCAAACTTTATGTAATGCATCACGTATCTCCTTTGATCGCTCAACTCCAAGGCTCGCTGTACATCTCTTCTAAATTCATATTATAGTATACATTCTCGTCTCTTTTATTGCTCGATGTATAAAACGATTTACATGAATAAGCGCGTATAATATAATACCCAAAATCACAAGCACGCCATACCATAGATCATCATCTTAGTTCAGTAAATACCCCTTTTGATATGTATGATGGTTATAGTCAATTATTTTTACACCGGTTGAAGTTTTTTCAACTTTAAAGTTATTTTGCATAGTTTGAAACTTTTCTTCCGAATATAAACAAACCCAAAAAAGGTTTACGGATGACTAAAACAATGTTAAAGTTAGAAATACAGTAATTGAATACATGCTCAATAAATAAATAAGCCATACTTACATGAGTAAAAATGTCTATGATAATGTCGTCTTCAGACAAAACGTTAACCGCGCATGGTAAAATGTATTCAGTGCGGTAGATGTACCGTTTAATTCCCGTCTTATGTTGTATTTCTTCAGTTGAAGTTTTTATTGTTACCTACAAATCGAAATGTTTATATTTGTGCATACAATAATGACTGTAATCAAATGTTATCTCAATACATACTACAAATGTAATTGACTTATCCCAGTAGTTATTCAACAAAATGCTGAGTTTGTATTCATTTGGAGGTACTTTGAATATTGGGATTGTTACCTAATATTAATTGTTTACTAATTAATATTCACAACGTATACAAACGTTGATAAATAATAATTATTATACACTTACTTTATTATTTGCATAAAGACGCAAACAAATTTGATAACTATTAAATGATAGATGTTAATTGCGGTACAATTATAGCATATAATCACTATAGATTACTTACTTTCTGCATTCATTGATATCATCAACATGGCTTTCATATGTGAAATGTGCTTTCAAATGACCTAATAATAATAGTAATTAGTATGCATAATAATATACAATTATGTAATCATTGCCAACCCTTACTTTTGTGCATGTAATAAACCTTTTCAAAAAATGCATTTGTATTCTTGTAATTATACCCAGTATTGTTATGCTCCTTATACCAAGATGCAGCTGTGTTGTACCACCTGGAGTAATCATCTGTTCCATACAGATGGTTGCATAGTGATTTCCATTGATTAATATTGTCTAACTTATCCATTGCATAATGAGAAGAACTATCAACAAGAATTTTAAACCATTCCACATCAAACTCAAGTTTGTTTGCATATTCATTAATAACATCAAACGCCTTCCATTGTATATCTAAACACTTAATATGCCCAATATCTTGTTCAACCCCTTTCTTATTTTCCAAAGCTACATGTGCCAGTAAACTTAAATACCAAATATTATCATAAACATCGTTTACTTCAATTACTGTCTCAATATCAAACAGGGCTTTTTCAAAATGTCCCATTTTCAATTTGATGAATGCTCTATTGTATAAAGCAGTATAATTTGTTGGATATTCTTGTAATATCTGTGAGTATGTGTTCAAAGCACCTTCCAAATCATTATTCTTGCATGCAGTTTTAGCCTTCTGAAGTAGTTTGTTTACTACAGTTGGTGTTCTTATTGTCTTCCAGATTGTGTTCAAAGTAAACTTATTATCATACCTTCTATTTTCTTTTTTTTGTTTTTTAGGGTTATCATGTTGATCAAATAACTCTGTAACTGGATTGTTTTCATCAGTCGAATCATAAACATCTTGATCATCTTTTGCAATATAACATTGAATGTTATTATATATTGTCTGTTGTGGTAAATAATATACACCGTCCTTTTTAATTTCAGTCCTACAGTAAGGACATTCCTGCTTCTCCAAAGTAAAAGATGAAAGAACTTTGAAACTAACTGAATGTTGGCAGTTAAGCTGATACAAACCATCAACAGTTTCACAAGTAATTGGACATTTGAAGTCTTCTATTGGGCTTTTATCATTATACTTTTCTTTACCTTTGCCTTTTCTATCACTATCCTGCTCCCTTGTCTCTCTATTGTCTGGTGAGTATTTTAGGTGCAGTTTTGATTCCACTTCTAGCTTGTCTTTCAGATAATGGTAAATTTCCACTAATTTTGGTATATGCTTCTCCTCACAACCAGCAATGTCATCAGGTGTTGTGACAAACAATTCCTTGTTTTTGGCTTCAAGATTCAATAAGACTTCAATTGACTTAAATTGGATAAATTCACTGACTGCATTATTGAGCGAGTCTAATGCTAAGTAGTAGCAGATAGCTTGTGTTGTTATGGAAGAGGTTTTCCAGATAAGCTGTTGGACTAAATCTAAAATCCCAAACCAAAGCACATCACTAACTTGTTGATTCTTTGCTGCATTATCAGAATAACACAAACTGATATGAAACCAGAGAAGTTCAAGAAATAATCTTTCTTTAAAAGCTGTTGAAATGCCGCAATCCTTTTCCTGACTCCACTCATCAAGAGTTTTCTTTAATTTAATAAGTCTTCTCAAAGTTGTGTACCATGGTTCACCTGATGATTCAATCTGGAATGCTTCCACAAGGTACATCCATGCTCTCTCCAACTCGAAATCACCAAGAGGAACTTCGACACCAGTAGTCATTTTAAGCCCCATTTTAACTAATGCAGGTGTGGAAAGGAGTAGAGCTTTCAATACGGCAATAGCTCGATCTACGCTAGTTTGCTGGTAGTTCCTATCACCACAAATACTATTTAATGTATTTTCAATAACTTTGAAGAGATACTTGTTGTCATAATTGCATTTAAAACTTTTAGTATCACCATCCGGATCATTAAATTCTGAACAATTTGACTTCCAAAAGTTTCTTCCGAGTTGCGAAATCTTTTCATGCGTCCTTTTGTATGTGGAAGTCGTTTTTCTAACATTATCAAGAAACTGACTTGTAAGTGTAGGTCTACGCTCGCATAACTGCTCTAGAATAGTTGTAACGATTCGTAATTGCCATTCCAGTTTAATAGGCGCTTCTTCTGAGAATGCCATGTCGTCCGTTTGAGGACGCAGACCAGCCATTGCCGTTACTAGCATCTCCAATGACACTGAATGACCTTGATGTTCAAGAATATATTTGAGGGCGTAAAGATTCTCTGGATACTGAATATCCGTTAGCAATTCCTTTATTTGCGCATCTGCAGAGGTACGTCCTTGGTCAATCAGCGTGCGTATAAGTTTAGGAATACTGCCTTGGTTTACAGTGATGCTGTTCGGCGTAAAGACATGGTTGATGGAAGTTGAGCTTTCGGACTCCTACAATATAATGTAAATGTTAATGCTTAATGTTAGAATAGATCCAATGGAGATAGTGTTTTGTTCAATACCTCGTATGCCATTTTTGCGAGAATACTTTCTTCAGTCATACAGCTCATTTTTCGGAGGTTAGATTTTGTGTAACATAATTGAGAAAATCACATGAATTAATACCATATTATGGGGGTACGATATCCATAGTAATACAACATAGTGGAAGTCACATATGAAAGTCCGTATATGAGGTTTTTTCGCCCGATCATTGCCGATCATTGCATTGCCCGATCATTGCCGATCATTGCATTGCCCGATCATATTGAAATAGTAAAAGACGTATAAACTTCATACCTTAAGGCCTTTCAAAGACGTTGGTTATGGTAGATACTTTCATGCATCACGAAAACTGTATGGACTTTTAATTGCTGAATAAACGTGCTTTGGCAATTGCAAACGTTTTAAATTAAGCGCTTATTTGGTCCGCTTTATTCAAAAGCGTGTGCTAAAACGTTAACTAACGCTCACAATAATGCAGAACAAACGTAGGATAATTATCTACACTTGTAATTGCTTATATTTAAAAGATACTATTATACGTTAGTTAAACGTATATACTGGATTGAGATTTCAAGTGCGTAAAATTATTTGCGAGTTATCAAACGCTTGCACCCGATTACGTGTGTAAGTGTAGAACATTCGCTAAGCAAACGCTCAATCGTACGTATATTAAACGTGGACACTCGATTGAAATTACAAATGACAACAACTTGCTTATTCTACATTGGGACGACACGCTCATTAATACTCTTTATATTTTGCATTGTGTGGGCGACGGCGGAAATATAGTTAACACAATTATTGTTTTCTTTGAATAAAGAATTGCACGTTTGGTAATAGACTTCACTTTTTGAATTATTAAAATATAAAAAAAAATGCTTTATAAACAAGACCGTAATAATACAATGTTTGTAATCCTTAAAGCGATGTGCAACTACACACGAAATAATTGTTCCGGGTATATACCGATAATATGGCATTATAGTTATCATGTTGGTATTAAACTTCCAGTTTTGCCTGCTGATAAATACCCATAATAATAAAGCAAGTATCAGAAAGTTTCTTAAATTTTCTCTCATTGTATTGTACTGCAGACGTATGGGGGGAAAAGGTTTATCGTAAAATTTATGTTTAAAGATAAAAAACCGCACTTTTCGTCAACGATTAAGCTATTTTTTGCATTTGCAGGATATATATAAAACTTTACCGAGTAAATCTAGATGCTTCAAAAATTGCAAGTGATTGACGGAGCTCCAATCACCGTATTAAACTTCCGTTTATTGGAATAATTGTATGGACATCTTGCCATATTCTGTAATAATAGAACGACTTCGGCAACATAATTCTTGTTAGGTAACTTCTGAATCATGTCATGCGAGCCAATTACTTTAGTTAATTTCTTAATAATATTCCATTAGCAAGAAATTCTTCGAACAGGCTTGGGTTGCAGAATAAACAAGTTTTCCCGTAGGTTACAGTAAAGTCTCAGCTATCGCTTTAATAGTTTTTTCATAACATATTTGTTTCAAAACTGTGGAGCGTAGATATATGGATGAAATGCGCTTGCTTGTAACGTGGCGAAACCCAATGAAATTTTTGTACAAAGTTTATCTGTATAATATTTGGGCATGCATTAACATTTTCCTAACGGCAATAAAATAGCTTGCTTATTTCCTCAAAATGTTGCTGAGCACGTTTGTAAATGAACGGTCAACGATTACGTGTCTCGGAAAAGCTGATACTGAAGCGACTTGAGAACTATTCAAGAGTATGCTTACTTGGATATTGTTAACCAGTCTAAGTCCACTACATTAGAGGCAGTTCATATATTTATAAATATTTTTAGGTACATTTCTTATGTGATCGTGACAATATTTAAACGTCGAGAATAAAATAACACAACCGTGTTGCAGCAATCAACGTTTTGACGGTTGGCGTTCTTGTCAATATACGAAAACGAGTACTCGTTACGTGTATGCATCAACATCAATACAGAGACTCGGAAGAAAGAGTTATTATGAAGAGTGTAACAAATCGTTCCATTAAAAAGTTACCTAGTAGAAGCACTCTAATATTAAATATAAGAACACGTGATAGTATTTGAAATGACGGTCCTTGACGTCACAAGGCGCATACCATGGGAACCTTCGTAATTCAAAAGAGGCCAAATTATTCAGTTCGATCTTTCGTCTACTTTCTACGGATCTTGAGGTAAGAGACGTAAGCACAGAAACAGTGTATTATCAAATCCACATCACATCGCTAAACACTACATTTTTGCCAAAAAGCTCCATGCCACCGTCTAAAGCTCCTCGCATTCCACATACGATTACTACTCGTTTTCGAGCCGGAATACGCAATTTCCCATCCGAATTGTTTCCCCTCGTTGTAGTTGTAACTGCTGGGTTATCGGCAGGTGTTTTTGCGGCTGTGCGTAAAATGCGGACCGATCCGACATTGAAAAGACGTCATTGATGTACTGAAATCAAAGCATTTGGGGGGTGTGTTTGCAGTAGTCATAATATGTGTGTAGCCGAATTTAGTGTGTTACTGTGCACATTCAAATAAAGGTACCAGTTTTCATTATCAACACGCATCGCATGCACTCACGTCACATTACCAATATAACAAGCTCGATACATTTATTCAGTTGATGAATAAAAAAAAAAAAAAGCAATTCACAAGAAAGTCCAATCAAAGAGACAAAAAAAAAACAAGAATTCAAAAATGGGTCTTTGCAACTAGACCAATTACAAAAAGCCGATAAACGAAAAAGTATCGAATTCGATCATCTTGCGTTTAGAAAAAGAACAAAAAGCAAAACAGAAAACACTATTGCTAAGATTAAATGACCCTCATGTGAGAAAAAGATAATGTATATATTTATATATTAATATGAGAAGAAGGAAAAAAGAATAAATGCAAAAAGCCCGTCGGAAAATTCAAAGGATAATTCCCCATTTTCTTTTTTTCTGTGAAAAGTTCTCTTTAGAAACGATGACAGTATTCGAAGTTCGGAAAGCCGTCCTTGGTGCTACACGAATAAAGAGATGTGAGATTTCAGTTACCATCCCATTCCTCTGTTCAAATGTGGTTAAGCATATTACACTACTCACCGAGTATTCTATAACCAATTAGACTCTCCGCGTACGTTTTCGTAAATTTTCGTTTAAAAGGTTTGGCCTTATCGTAAATGGCCTCATCGTAAATGGCCTCATCGTAAACGACCCCATCACGTTTTATTGCGACCCGAGCTTGGCGTATAAAGCTCTGGTTATTCGTTTTGGTTTTTTTTTTTTTTGGTTTTTTGTGCGATGAGGTTTCCCCACGAATGACCACTGCCGCTCGGGTTTACGACAGTGGCTAGTATTGATTATATTGTGAGTGAGAGAGAGAGAGAGGGTTACAAATATTGTCAGTACAGGAAAACGGCATGCCAGTTAGTCATAATCTATAGCTTTTCTCTCGTCCTGTTTGAGTGTTTGTACTATAACGATATATTTATCAAAAGCAGATTATTAGAATATTATTCACCTTGCGCGAATACCGAATTTTTGAGAAATTCAAACGACGATTAACAAACAGTTTAATCACTTGAGACTTTTCACTTCATGTACGATGGTTTGATTTATACTTGAGAATTATTATCCAACATCGAACAAAACTCTACTGGCTCATGCAAAATTTCCGTGTTTTGACAGATGTGTAACGCCAACACTTATTATCGCTATCAGAGATTGCATGACGATAAGATGATCAGTTGCCGTTTAATGTGTTCCCATTAGAAACGGGGTTACGCCCAAATCTCATCAGAGACGCTAACATGGATGAAAACGTTCGTTGTTGCAAGGGGGGTAGGTTTGAATCAATATTCAATTTTGAGAAGCGAAAAGTTAACAAGATTTCAGTTAATTATACCGCTCCAGTTGTAACACCAACTCAGAGTTTAATTTCCATCCGTGCGCAACCAAAAGGCGAGTAAGTAAATATTTGCATTACGTGCGACACAGGTGACAAAGACGCAGATACAGAAAAGGAACACGTTTTAGTCGATCTGAAAGTGGCTGAAGGTATAGTAAAACAAAGAACTTTCGTCTTGTGGGTAGATTCGGAATCTTGCAAATAGAATTGGCGAAACGTAAGACTGATAAACGATAACAGTTCCCAACTTGCTCTTTGACACACTCTTTTTTTTTTCTCCGCTCGTTACTCGAACAAAGAAATTCTGCAGTGTCTCGCACAAACCAATGAGAAAAAAAAAAAAGTCCCTATGGCCTAAGCACCCATCGATGCACCGTGCTTTTTTTGTCGGCATCGAACTAACCAATTAGCCTGGATAAACCTTCTTATGCTCACACGAACAACATTTTTTGGGGAGGGGTAATTCTAATTTAGCCATTGCAAAATCTAACTAGAACATAAATGGAATAGTGGAAGATTTGGAAAGTACAGACTGTTTTCTGGACTACTAAAAAAAGTTAACCGTATGGGAAAAGATTAGTACCTGTCTAACTTCAATTCGGGGTACCAAACCGGTTACCCATCCTCTCACAAACAATCAAAGAAAACCGTGAAATTAAAATGTTTCTCTCTTTCGTTTAATCCGAAACAAAAAAAAAAGCGGGGAAAGGGACAATGAAAAGCCGGCAGCGATACAAGTCATACTGAATACGATATATGAAACAAAAAACTGTAATATGGAACCGTATTTCTTTGATTAAAACATGTATGCAAAAAGTCTTTTATGTACAACGTGCAGCTGCATATTACCAAATATCGATATATGAAGAACCTAAACTCAGGGGGCTTTGAAACTCCGAACGCCACACAAACTGTTGTTTGTTTATTCCCAAACCGTACTGCAAACTTTTTTTAATAATAAACGAGAAACATACAATTGAGGGCGTTTGCCGATTGAATGCGAATAACTTTTTTTTTCTGGAACTCTTAGCTTATTTAGTGTCCTCGTAAATTTGTCTCTTATCTGAGAATTGGCATCAAATCTTGGGGTGGGTTTGCCTCAATGATCGTCGGCGTACATTTACTATATGGTCACAAACACACTTTTTTTTAAACATTATTGTCATACAAGATGTGCACAAGAATTAAACACAAAAAACTTTTTTCACATGAAGTACCATTAATTGAATAATGCGAAATGGTTTCAGCCTTACGTTATTTTACGCCGAAACGCCTATTTTCACAAGTTATGAAAGTGTTTAAATGTAAATTAGAGTGAAAAGGGTTAGGTCTTTTATTAGCATTGAATAAAAATAATTTTTACTTCCCATTTTTTCAATGCGATCGTCGGGTTACACAACTTGCATACGCAATTTTACTGTACGATATTCTTTATCGGAACTTTAAAGCTTGATTGGGTATATTCACAGTTGCACTATTACTTTATCCAAATTGTAGTGTTTCACAGTTAAAATATTAAATGTCTGATCAAATGATACCATAGTTGCAGGAACCACACTCAAGGAGGTCATGCCCTCCAATGCATTTGTGGATGTTCAACCTACGGACTGTTGCATCATGTAAGTAATCGGATGCAATATCTCAAACCGTAAAACTCATCCTTTTGGTCTTTTATTTATTATCTATGTATTATTTTGTTTAATGCTTTAGAATACTTGCTTCGACATTGAATTGGATAGAACGCAAAATGTTTTCGATAACTTTAACTAACTTATTGTTCAGCAGTGTCATAAATGTAATGCCGACAAAATACTTTGGTTTTTAGAAAGATGTTGACGGCATCTAGCTTGTATTTACCAATTAGCAAAGCAGATTTAATTGAAGACAATAAAACCTTTTTTAAACATATCAACAAAATTGGTAATGGCAAAAAACTATATTGTTATGCTGTCAGCGTGAAGTCAATTCATTTGCAGTGCTCGAGTGAGGTTACTTCTGTTCTCGTGATCTTGAACTACCTATCATTTAATAACGAATATCGATATACTACTTGTGTCTGAGTTCAGGATCTGTCTCAGTTCAGTTTCCAGTTAGCCAGTCCAGAACTCAGTTGTCTCAGTTTAGAATTAAGACAGGAAAAAAATAATATTTTAAGAATCAATCGGTGTTCCGGGCTCGTCAATATCTCAAGTATATTTTCAGACCAATGTAGGCGCGCACAACACGATCTCGTAATAATAAAAATCAATTACTGCGGATTATAACATTTTAACACCGCTGCTCAATGCAAACGTGCGAACAATATTGCGAAACGAGATCAATTAATCAAAGAGACAATATAAGAAAATGCGGTTAAAGTCGGAAGTAATGAATAATAGGTTGCTTTAACGGAGGAGTGAGATGTAGACACGATTACGATTTTATGCATGTATTTGGATACCGCTTACACGTGAGGAATAGTTTGGTGTTGAAGACTATGTGAATGGTCACTTTTAGCTTTATTGTCAAACATAAGGCTTCTATAACAATATCGACTGTTGAGACTTCCTCGGCATGTCCGATTCTATCCAACATTTAATAGTAATAACTTCTTTACGAGCGGTATTCGCGTCTACTCATCAATTGCAGCGGAAAAGACCGCGCGCTTGTGATATAATTGATCTCAGGAACAGAAAACATGTAAGTTATACAACGTGCAATAAAAACATTTCACATTGAAACAAAAGAAATCTTTTTGCATTATACCGTATAGTTATAATATTTCTTAGTAATAGTGTTAGCTTTTTTTTCGAAGATCATGTGAAACAAATCTCTCTTATGGGTCGAGGGTGACCGTATCCTCATCCGTAAAGGAAAATGTCTATATTACAGTATTACTAAGGCGAATTAGACTTTGAAGCATCAGGAGAAGCAATCAAGAATATCTTCATCCGAAGCTAGCTATAATGCTTTTAATTATAATTTTAATCGTCCAGAAGAAAATGCGTAAATACCGTACACTCTTAACAAATTGTCGTAATTATTCATAATCGCCACCTACAAGTATTGAGAAGAAGCAGACTTACACAGAAAAATTTATTTATTTATTATTGATTGGCTTCCCCGTATAATAAACGTACGTTTTCGATAATAACCCATATCCAGTATAGAGCAATTCCCACTTGATGGATGTGATGGTATAATTAAATCTAGTGCATAATGCCCAATAAAACAGAGTACTTTCATGATGTCCGGTATATTGTGAAACTCGATCTCTCGACTGAGGGTCGAAACATAGTTTCCGTTATATCGAGTTTACTGTATACTGCACAAGTCGCCTCTTACTCCGACCAAGATTTCTTGTATAAGTGTTTCATACATAAAGGGATACAGATAACGTGATAGAGTTCGATTTAAAGTTTAAGGTATATGGTTAACCTACAATTACGATAACTTAACAAAAAAGTTTGTACTTTTATTGAAAAAAGAATTACACTCAAAAATTATTAGACGAATATGTATCAACACAATAAATATTGCACAAAGATCAATTATTCATTATGGTTGGAATGCCCGTGTTGTTTGCACAAGTAAACTCGTTATAAGAAAGATGTCGATCTTTATATCAAGCGTCATCTTCGCTTTGTTGGATGCAACTGTCTCACACTAGAACTTTTTATACCCGACTTTTTTATTATTGGAAATCTTTCTTCTATAAGAACGATAAATACAATAGTAGCAATATGGAGGTAAAATGATGCAGTAGCGACAGATGTTAAATTTAACCTAAATGAAGCCACTTACTGCCCGTTGTCTCTTGATTAGACTCCCGACTCGTTACCATACTTTTCTTATTCTTCAACGTCTATGCGATGCATAACATTCAGCCGACAATAACAACTCTCTTCGTGTCATTGCAAACACAGAGCGCTCATTCCACATCAGGCCGCAGTCTTTATGTCACTCACACGAGACATCCTGCCAATTCAAAGATTATCAGACAATTTGAATAAGAAACTGCCCGTTGCAGTCTAATATCCCATCGCCCTATGGGATTATATCCATCGACGACGTAGTTGGAATGGATCGGTTTGATGACAACCATAACTGATGCCTTCGGCCAGAGACTTTTACAGATCCCTACGGGAAAGTGAAATAAGCCATTCTCAAAAGACGATTGATCCTCAACAGTATATTATTTCCAAATATCCTCCACATACCGGTATATGTAAAAGCACATTAATGCACAGTCTTATTAGGTAGTAACAGCACAGAAATGAGTCGTCAACCGCAAGTTGTGTCTAACAAAGACCACAAAAAGTTTTCACATGCTGGTATCGATTCTGCTTGGTCCGGGATCAAGACTACGTTAAACAGACATTCTTATCAATATTTAAATGTAATCTCAAAGTCTCGTTCATGGATACTTTGCACCACGAAATAACATACTTCCACATAGCCACCACTTCGTTCCTCGCCAAAACATTAGTTCGAAACCGGATATTGGAAGGAGGGGGTGCTTTTCATCGATTGTAAGACATCACCCGTCTTGAACAGAATTGCCGCATCGTCCCTCTGAACAGTATTAGCCGAGTTCGCCGAGAATACGGAATAAGTTTGACCTAGCCCACGATTCCCGTTATCCTGTTTGATTAATTTTTCGAGCTGCATTTCATCTGCCGCTAAGGAAAAGCTCAAGAGCCTCTATCCTAGTTTCCAACTACAAATAATAAATCATAGTAATTTTTCACTTGAAAATAAATTCGATACGTTATAAATGCACAGACAACTCCCGCTTCCCCTATTCCCTAACCTATACCATCGCAATCCACTCTTTCCCCTCATTCTACTCCACACCCCTCAAATAACGGACCCCTTTCAGCTTTTATGTGTAAATTAGATTTTGATAAGGCAGCGTGGCAATAAACATGTACCTCATCCCTCACTCAACCAGCGGCAATTCCTCTTAACAACAACGATACTTACCAGTTGGGTTTATATTTATTGGTCATTTCCTTATTGACAATAACCAAATTGACCATAATCGTAATCCAAAGCTCGCCGAAAATAACAATACAGACTCTTCGATCCCAGCTAATGGCCAGAGAAAAGTTGTTGAATAATCCAACAAAGTTGTCATAGTCACACCTTATTATTATGCGCAATTATAGTAAATCGTATAACATCCATAGAAGCACGCGCCATATTACTTTCGGTACGCGGCGTGACCAGATTCGAACGAGTTCGCTTGGGCTGACACATCTTTCTTTCGGCTTGTAAGCCTCCTTCCTTTATCACCTAGTTGGACCGTAAGCAATCGGCCGGTTCGGTTGTCGTCGTCACTCGTTGTCGTCGTCTGCCGTACTGATCCTGCTTAGAATAATCCTATAATGTTAAGCTTAAAAGCAAAAATGGCGAAAGTATCATGTGAGATTTGTCAAAAATGGATGATGTAAACGACGAGAATAACGAATAAACGAACATACAGATATCCCTTGGTTACATCTCTTTCGTTTAAAGAAACGATATTCGTGATTGATAGGTACAATACATCTGCATCCTTCCTGACTCGTCAGTCCTGGCAACATTCCATGAAATACAATTTGCTACTTGACATTGATACTAATGATGCATCGCTAATTCCGTTCACAGGATCAGGAAATACCTAGCTTAATTTATTCGAAAGCGCACAGGATGTCTTTCCCTCAACATAATCACCCCCAATACTTTGACTCACATTACAGCTTCGCGCTTGCGTTGAGATACAATATAACTACCTCTCTTGCGCTCGAATGATCTTGCTGTCTTCGTCCAAACATTAATACGCCACGAGGATCGAGAAACGTCTGCCTCTTCGAAGACATACTCGGAGAAATGGGTGTCTCCTCTACAGTGAATTCTAGCATAGTTGCAGGTTAGTACGGGTAATTCGGCCAAACCAATGCTTGAAACAAAACGTACTTGGTATAAAGCTCTATTTTTTATGAAATAGAATCGGTATTTACATTACGTCTGCCTAAAGCCTTCTTCCGCGCGCGCGCAAACAGAGAATTTGTCAAAGTACACAAATGCCACACCGCCTGACTTGCGAATTCTTAGCCAATAGGAATAGGAATATAATAATCGTCAGAAGATATGTTGATCGGCGTGCTAGTAAAGTGACAAAGTGACTGGCAACTCTGCACAATGGCATGTGAGGTATCGAATATAGGGAAACGACCATATGCTGAGACATTCTATCTACTTATCTATTGACTATTACATCTTATCTTGTAGAAAACCGAAAACTCAATCCCTACTTCAACGATGAGTTCTACCTCAACAACCAACTTGGTATCAAACGCCTTGCCAACAGCAAGTTCCTCGATGACATCGCCTACATCGGCGCCAGGCAACATTGCAAACAAAGGTCGTTTTCCACAAATTATACTTGAATTAATGGAACAAGGGCTTTTGTCACCGGATGCGCAAATAGAGAGATTGTTAACAAACCTGAAATATCCGCAGAATATTTATGCGCTCAAACACATTCTCGAACATAGAGGAGATTTTGTATCGATGGAGATGTTGGATACTGCTTTGGAGAGTCTGTGCGCCCAAGGGTTCGATAACGTGTTTTCAGAAGAAACGACTATTAAATTGGAATGGCGATTGCGTATTACTGTTACTATGCTGGAACTGATGTGTCGAAAAAATTGTCAATTTACACGTTCTTTTATTGATAATATCAGACAAGCCGCTTCCAAATACAAGAATGCGCATTCAAAGATTATGCAGTGTGGAAAAGAAACTTGGAAAAACAATTTCGCAGGATCTACTGAATCTGACAAAACTATCAGCAGCTTTAAATGCAACTACAATAATAGATATCTTCTCAAGCTCATTAAGAATACATTAGATACTGTTTGCAGTGTTGAAAACCAGTACTATACTAATATTGATCGGGCCATTGCAGCATTGAAAGGATTACTTGTTGCTGTTCCTGGATTAGCTAAAGTTGGTATTAAATTAATTACAGGAGTTGATGTTCCTCTTGGTGATTTTGACATAGAGAGGTCCTGGAATTATTTCAAAGAAGCATTCCATATTGAACCATTAGGAAAACCATGGTATGCAACCTGGAGACAGCTAATGATATTGCAAGACAGTCTTGATAAATGGTGTGAACAAGAGTCTGCCATTTCAACAGAGTTCAAAGAAAGAGTGCTTCTTGAGTATCTCTGGTATAATGTCAGTTTATGTTATGCTGAAAATGCAGCAGAGAATCAGGATGTCAGTGATGAACTCTGGTTTGGTATTTTGGACATTATCCAGCAACTTGTACAAAAAACATATTCCATGATTACACAAGCTATTTGCTATTACATAGCATTAGACTCATTGAATAATGCCATTACTGAATCTATTCAATTCAAATCCATTGAAGTGTTACTGAGTCTTGAAATCAAGAATAATGAATTGTTTATTACAACACCTGATGATATAGCCAGTTGTGATGAGAAATATGTACCAGGAATGGTTAACATGTACTATTACCTGAAAGAAAAATTAGAAGTTGAAGCAAAAATGATTTTAAAATGTTTACCAAATCCAATAATAACAAGTACTCAAAAAATGAAGCAACATGGCCAAGGGAAAGGAAAAGGAAAAGGCATTGAGAAAAGTCCAATTGACTATATTGCAGAAGATTTAACATGTGCTATTACTTGTGAAGTAGTTGGTGATTTTTACCAACTTAATTGCCAACATATTATTAGTTCAAAAGCTTTTTTATCATTAAACAACCTGGAGTGCCCTTACTGCAGAAGTGAAATTAAAAAGGACAAAGTGTATTATTTACCACAACAGACAATATACAATAGTGTTCAACATTATTTTACAGAGACTGATGATCAATACATTTACAATGCTAATTCTGAAAACAATACAGATATAAAAATATTTGATGAGTGTGATGATCTTAAAAAACAAAAAGGGAGGAAAAGAGCAGGGAAGTCTGGTTCTGAATCTACATTGCTTTCAATTTGGAAATCATTAACAACAAACAGGTTGTTTCAAAAAGCTAAAACTGCATATAACAATAATGAATTTGAAAAGGCTTTGAACATCTATACACAAATATTACAAGATAATCCTGCAAATTATCAAGCACTGTGTAATAGAGCAATGATAAGGATAAAAACGAAAAATTTTGGAAAAGCACTGTTTGATACTGAGACAGCAATTGAAGTAAACAAGATTTATGATGATGCCTGGCATTTAAGTTTAAGGGCACATTTAGGTTTGGGGAATAAGAAAGGTGTTGAACAAGATATTAGGCATATTAGGTGGATACACAAGCAAGAAGAGGCATTTGAAGTTATTAATGAATATATAAACAAACTTGAGCACTTTGATGTGGAATGGTTTAAACTCCTTGTGGATAGTTGTCCTTACAGAGCAATGAATAAATTAGATGATATCAACCAATGGCAATCACTGTGTAACCATCAGTATGGAACAGATGATTACACCAGATGGCACAACACTGCTGCATCTTGGTATAAAGAGTATAACAACACTCCGCATAACTATAACTACAGGGATACAAACGCGTTTTTTGAAAAAGTTTATTACATGCACAAAAGTAAGGGGTTGGCAATGCAATGATTACATAATTATA
>CAJVPJ010000648.1:0-19968 GCA_910592205.1 Paraglomus occultum | reverse complement strand
AAAAACGTTGGACGTTAAAGCTTGTGCAAACCAGGTTTTTGCAAGATTCAAAAACAAAAATAAAAAATGTCGTCGCAAAAAAAATGCTGTCTGGTTTTTCAGTTTATATTCTCAACCGCCAGTTATTTTTGTTGCAACAAATGTGTATGTTATAATTTTCGGATATGTTGATAAGAAAAACGCGTTTTACGTGGAAAAGACATTAGTCAATACAAGATAAATTAATTCAAAAAAAAGAAAAGCGTGGTTAATAATAACATTATAAAACTGTTGAGAGCAAATACGACTTGCCAGAGAAGAAAACAAATTATAATTATTTATAAATTATTATTACATACACACTGGCTGCAATATTTAACGCAAGCTTGCACTTTTTTGCACGTTTTTTTAGACTTACAGTAGTGACAGAAAATAATAAACATTTATGTAATTTTTTTATTTAATACTATCTGTTTATTTATTATGGAAAATTATATATAGAAAATTACACCATATTACAGTGTATAATAAAAATAATATTTGAACTAACAACGCGTTATTTGCTTGCTGCATAATATTTGTTAAAGCAACTTGGTTTGACCTTAAGATAATCGATTGCAGAAAATTTGTGGAAAAGTGAAATTTATAATGTATCTCAGCTTCATAAAATAACACAAGTGTACATATACAAATATATAAAAAAACCTTCAGCAGCAGCTTTCCAAATCAAATTCCGCCCAAAAACTTTTGCATATATTTTAGCATACAGAAATATGCTAGTAGTAAAAAAATTGTTCATGTACTTTAAAAACTTATCCAAACCTTTATAGTACAAGTCTTTATAATAAAAGGTTGTTTTTTGCTAACGAGACAACTTTTCAATTATTTTACAATATCACTTTAGAGTAAGACAAAAATGGATAAAGGGCTTTTGTACAATACTTTTGCGTGTGTTATCGCTAAGAATTGAGGTAAATTACGTTTGACGCTGTTTATCGCTGAATTGTATAATTTATCGTGGGGATTTCGATATCTGAGAAATTACAAATGCTATAACTGCTTTTCCGTAACTTGATAATTTTTGATTTGCTTAAATTCTGAAAGTTTAGGTTGTGACTTTATTTCGTATTAGAAAGTTTAGATATAATTATTGGGAGAAACGAAGTAGCGTATTGTTTACAATAACAATATTGGGAGAAACAAAGTAGTGTATTGTTTACGATAACAATGTTTCAGATTATAAAAGAGATCTCAATACGCGTCACAAAACCTTTATATCAAGTGCAAAAACTGTCCGGAAACTTTTGTCTACCCACTGCAGTCTATTACGTTAGCATACATCTTACCATGGTTTGTTGTCTGCAAGTAGTTGTATTATACGATAACGTTTCTTCCAATTACTGTTCGATATGCGTTTGGTTACGTTTAATGTTTTAAAGTGTTATAGTTGCCAAAGTCATGTTTCCCCGAATGTTATTGTACATGTGACTAAATGTTGGTATGACACATGATATTAATATAGATTAGATTACTAATCATGTTTTGAAATTCAGCAATAACCTTGAGATTTTTTACGTCTTGCATCCAAACGTCAGTTGCCCGATCCAACAATGTTTAATGAATTTCAAATGTGTACCGCGCACTGTATAAAGTTCTGAGTACTTTAACTTGTAATACATTAAGTTTCAGGTGGGTTACATCGCTCACTAGTCATTACATTAATTTGCTAATATTTTCATTACAATTGTAATTTGTTGCGTGGCGGTAAATTTGTATTATTTCAATGTTAATAAAATACTTATACGATATTTTACATTTTTTTGAACCAGAATTTACTGTAAAATTCCTGGTAAACAAAGCAACATCCGAAATTTCTAGTTGTAAGGTATATTGATAAAAAACTTGCATAGTATGAATAAAGAAACGCAAATCTCCAGTTTGAAAATGCGTAGTAGACATCTAGTTTATGTACGGTCGCTTCTGTCGAACACTAGTTTGTGAACAATTTGCACTTTTTTTCTTGAATATGGTTTCTGTTAGTGAATAAATGCCAAGCGCTTGATGACACAATGATCACGTGTGACGAACAAAAATTTTATATACAGTTTCAAATAATAACGTATTTGAATTTAAAACGCATGCTCAAGTGGGTTCAAGTTTGTTGCTATTTGACACAGCATTAGTGAATTTCCCGTTCTCTAAATAGCAGCCAAATGTTTGTCGCAATTAAGATCAGCATATTATTTCTATGAGAATTTTCGCGTCATTGAATCGACACCAGACGACCCACTACTTAATCTGAGATTCAAAGCCTTCAATTGTCTTAAAATTTTAACTTTTTGCGCAAAAATGCGTATCAATTACAACATATTCTCGGTACATACCTCCGGATGACGACACTAACACAAACGTTGCTACAGTTTCGCAAATCATGGAGAACCCACGTGTGACAACCGGTTTGTAACGTCAAATATTAATATGAGTGGTTGATAACTTGAAAATTACACATTGTGTCATTTTCAACCATTGTAACCCATCTATTATTATGTGTAGCAAATTTGGGTTATGTAATCGGAGATTGTTCTCAAACAAAAATTCCAAGATTCTAACGCTTTTGTTTATAGTTTTATTTATAGCATTGCGTCAGACCATATCCGGAATAATTACATCTTTGAATATTGTCTCGTGCGCAGGTTTAAGTAATGCAGTTTATTTTCTTGCATTTTTGGATGAAAAAGAACTACACCTTTCTTCTGAGCTCGAACGAATCTAACTTACTCTCGTTCTGTTCGCAGAAGAACTATTGCTATTATTTTCGCTCATTGTATTATTTGGCTTCTTTTTTTTTTGCCCGTATTTGGGATGTAAATAGTGTAAAAATAGAATAAACAGTAAGGTGGTTGATCTTGAATTCTTGTTATATCCGGTTCGGCCATAACAATCATTTTTCCTTATATGTACTTTCGGTTTGTTGGTCCACTCTAACCCATTTTAGAGTATCAAGTTTTTATTGCGCTGGCCGAAGCAGGAAATGTCATGTTCGGTCTTTGTCAGGCAATATCGGTTTTAAGAATACGATCTTTTGTCTGTTATTTACAACTTTTTTTATATATTACTTTTTACTTTTGAATTATCAACAGCAAGAGTAGCAATGTAAGTCTTTTTTTTCTTCTGCAAGTACAACAATGAAAATAATAAATTTATTGTGTTTGATGCGGATTGAGTCCATCGCACAAGAAAACTTTTCTTTTGTCTTGAGACAATCTCGAGGTTTTCTATCTCACAATCTCTTGCAACATAGATATTAGTGGTTTGTTATACTTAATATTAAAGTAGAATTAATAATGACCGCTCAATTTTAAATGCCTTCGTAAAACAGTGATATGTATGCATTTTTGTAGAACTGTAATAATATCTTACTATCTACACAGTGGTCGTCTCGATAAGTCTGTCAACAATGGCTGACCTCTAATGACGGACTTGCCGAGAATCACGTGAATAAAGTTTTTAATTAAACCTTTATTTGTAATACTGCTTGTCTTGGAAACCTTACCCTTTTTTTGTCTGACGTTGTACGTCTTATCAATAATTTACGCTTAACTATTTTCTACAAACGTATCATCCGCTTTAATACCTGCCAGTTAAAATTGAAGGAATTTGTTTCTCATTATCGTGTGATAAACTTATCGAAAACGTTTCAAACTGACAGACTGCATAGCTAATTTTGGTTGCCATGTTTTTAGAAATTTAACTTTATTTTCCTTATGATTTGCATATAGAAATAGGAACTAATGTCGTTCGGAATCGTATTTACTAAAGTTTAATACGATATTAATATTGGATTTATTTTGCAAACAATTATAATTAAGTTGCACATTCGTTGGGATTAAAAACCTTATGTTGGCTTGTCTCGGATTTAATGATTATTTATTTACGTTTTGCGTTCGAATTATCATGCCACAGATTGTCTCGTGAGTCTAATATGCAGAAAGTTTGGGACGGCTACTCCCGATATTAACAATTGTTGTGCAACTTCCCCCACTTTGAGTAAAAAATCTTAAATTTCTGAATACTAACTAATTATAATACATCTTAACAATCATACCGATAAAGGACTTGTAGTCCAACCCACTAGTCACTAGCAGTTGACTAGTTACGTTCTGACCTAAACATCATTGCATAAAAGTATAATAATAATAACAAGAAGGTCAATAGCTCGAGAGAGAAAGTTTGATGGGATCCAAACCTGGAAGCCAGAACACTTTGCGTGTGAGAAATATCGCGAGCTAAACTCGCTTTATTAGACATGGAAGAATTCTGCTGAGGAATATAATCAGGAATTAATAGGGTTTATTTCTCCTACGTCATGATTAAATGCTAGGAAAAACTGTGTAGCATTCGACAATGTAAACCCCTGAAGCTTAGTAGTATATAAGGAATTCTGTAACAATCGGTTATTATTAAAAATAAATCGTTATTCGTTAGTCTAATTTTGATTCTCGGGTTCTTCTTTTCTTGCAAGTGATTGAAAGAGTGACATTGTTCAAGAAAACTGTATGTGTCTACTGGGGTCTGTTGTACTAGCCGAAATAACTAATAGTGGGGGTCGCGTTCGTTATGATGTTAATTGCGAAACGTTTGGTGCAAATTGCGTTTTCTTTTGGGTATGCTTGCAACCCACGATAGAAGTAATGAACGTTGTAGAATACAAAAGCGGTATTACCTCCACGGGCTCTTGTTCTATAATAAAAGCATTAGATCTGTATTATCCTTTCTTAATAGGGAAGAGAACAAACAACATATCTCGTAAACACAATGAAAATATTCCGTTACGAACATTAGCTTTTCCGATCATAAATGTATTAATATATCCTATTTGCGTTATGATACTCGTAATTGTTATGTCAATCAAGACATCTGGCGTTGACATTAATTTTAATATTTGCAAAATTTGTACATGCGAGTACAAGAGGCGTTTGTACTTTTGAGTCCTATTCGTGGCTATGTTCAGTTGGTGTTATTGAGAGTGGACTGACTGTTGTTATTGTTATTATTTGATGTTTATTGCAGCTAGGCGTAAAAAAAAAAATAGGCGATTTTAACAATTTCCCCACCCCGAAATCGTCGGTGGCTCAGATGCCAAGCACGATGACATCAGTTACATCAAAATTGAGTTCTCTAAATATAGACATGTTGTGATTCACTGAAAATCGCAACATGTTTGGTAGTTTGTGATATTACTACGTGCTGTACACATACACATCATAATAGGTAATACTTGCACTGGAGAGTATGCAATAACAACTTGACCAGAGTGTTCGTTGGAAAGCGACAGGTTAATTAACACCAATTGTACATGTCGTACAATGCCATTCATGCAAACAAATATGTTCCGTAATGTACAATTAGAAATATGGGGCACATGAAATAACAAATATCACAGCAATAACGTAATTATTATACTCAATCGTCGAAAACCCAAGAAAGGATCCATTTCGTCTGGTGATATGCAAAATTCTGCATAGAAAATATCGAGTATCACGCGAATAATAAAGATAATTATACCTTCATAAAGAACTAATTTCCACAATGAGCACAAATTAAACCGTATTATCAGGTGAATATTGTCCTAACTATTGATGACATGGTTCACCTGTGCAGGGGAATGCTTGCCCGTCGAGTTTTAAATCTTTTCTTTGAATTAAAGGTCCCGGAGATTTTTGGTACAAATCCATAATAAGCATGGGTGTAACGAATGCGAGGTTTTCAACGTCACACGGCATTAAACAGGTGAGGAGAGATGCATGTAGTTGTGAAAAGACACAAAAGAAAGGAAGGAAGGAAGGGGGGGAAAAAAAGATAGACTAGCAAAGGACATTCAAATTTTGGCTTGACATCACCCCACTTTTACGAAAAAGAAAAACAAAATATGCAAGTATCAGTTTAACGTTCCGTGATTTCTGATAATCATATGATTATCTGTTTTCTTTTGGTCCAACCATATACAACCCATTTATTTTCATGTCAACTATAACAGGACATTTTGACGGACTATCGTTGTTCCAAAATAATAATTCGACTGCGGACAGTGACAGCTTTTCTTATCATGGCGTAAAGTGATTACTGAAAATGTCATATACCGTGAGAAGTGACCATTTCACCATCTCCGAAAAACGATTGTTGATAACCGAATTAGATTTCTAGAGATAAGATGTCTCATTTCCGATTAGGTTGCACTTTAGGCATTCGCGCGCTTTGTCTATATGTATTAGCGTTGGTGCACAGCATCATAGTAATAAAACTCTGTCTGATCGGGAAAATCCATGGGGAATGGATAGCACAAAGGTTTGAATGCCTGTATTACATAGCCTTGTCTTAGACTATTTTGGTATTTTGATCATCGCTCGAAAATATACATCGATAGCCTGAGTGCATAGAGAGAGAGAAAAAAAGAAATGTTATTTTTTTATTGCAAAGGTGGAGATATAGCCGGTGGAAATACTGAATAACATTTCATAAGTTAACATCAGGACAATAAAATTAGCAATAACGAAACATAATAACAACGAAACATGAGCCGTGACTATTGGTTCGCGAGGATGAATGTGTTCAATGACGAAAACTCGGCCATCCCGGAGTCAATTGTTGATCAAATAATAGACCACACGTTACAGCGCCATATCTATTTATTGGCTATGTGCTATTTCCAAAACTACTAAACTTCACCCTAAACGGTAACGTTCCTCAACAAAATTTCCCGGCAGTCACACGTAAATATCTTTTTTCACACTCCAATGATAAAAATATCGCAAAAGGTATGGTTATTTATACATTATCACTATAACACGGACCGCCAACTCGGGTTTCCTTTTTTCCCGTCTACATGTACAATCATTCTCGATATAAGAGTTGTGCATCCGCCTCTTTTCTCAAAACTTGTTGACGCATGTATTTATTAACCCTCCAACAAATAATATAATATCATTAATATAACTCAAAATGCAATACGTCTCTGGACTATTCTCTCCTTTCAAAAACAGTCGCTTATTTGGTTCTTCCAAGAAAGCTTCCGGAACTCCCAAAGCACAAAAACGCGAGGAAGAACAGCTGTTGAAATCAGAAAAGCAACAGAAACAACAACAGCAGTCAAAAAAAAATAAGCAGTCGCGGATAAAAAACCAGATATCACAACCAAACAAGCAACCGCAGGGGCAAGAAGAAGAACAACACAAACAACCACAACCGCAACCACAACCACAACCACAACCACAACCGCAACCACAGCCACTGCAACGGCAGCAGCAGCAGCAGCAGCAGCAGCAACAACAACAACAACAACAGAAACAGCAACCACAACAACAGCAACAGCAGCGACTGCTCAAGTCTCGTTCACGGCAGAGTACCCTTCTTAATTTTTCGCCGGAAGAGTTACCTTCCCTTCCTTGGGATCAGCAAGAATCCACAAAGAACACTTTAATACAATCTTCTCGCTCAGCGGATGCACCATTGAAGAGACAGTCTATCCGAAGGCACTCTTCAGACGCGGCTAAAAGTATGAGGGAACGCCGCCGTCAAAGCCGCGAAAAACCGGCGAGCTTAAATTTAACCGAGAAAATTGAGCGCGAATATATTGAAGTCTCTGATGAAAAGGATCATACGCCTCTTACTACACCGCAGGAGCGCTCTCGCCCATCAAGCTCAGAGTTTTACAGTTCGCAGAATGGACATTCTATCTCTCAGAAGAACGACGATTCTGTCGTTCCTCGTACACCACCTCAAGAGAAGCGATCATCTTCGTCTTTCGTTTATGCCACCGAACTCAAACAGACAATATACAAAAGTACTGTACCTCAATCAACAGCAGACTATTCGTCTCGGTCTGATTTGACCAGCAGACAATTCTGCTCGAGTCGATCGTCGTCGAGCCCATCGTCGTCGAGTCGATCATCGTCGAGCCGGTCGTCTGTAGTCTCAGCACCGTCTTTAGGACTTCATAGTCGAAACAATACTAACGAGAACTTTGATGCTTTTGAACGCGAGGCCAGGTCCTCATCAACTTCATCCGCTAGTGCAGACGGAGCAAATCGCGAGGTTGGCTTGCGCAGATATGGCTCAAGGACTTATTCCCTTTACGTGCCATCCAGTCGCCAGACTTCTTATCATGATTCAGTTCATGAAGACGGCCAGTTATATGAGAATGATTACTGTGACGATGACAATGATGATGATGAGGAGGAGGAAGAGGAGGAAGAGGAGGAGGAGGATGATGATGATGATGATGATGATGATGACGACGACGACAACGTTCCTATAGGTCTTTCAGCTCCTCGACGACCTCCCGTACAACGCCGACCGCTGTCAGATTCATTAACTGGGCGCACCAAGATGTTGACTTCATCGCGAAGATCGAGTGATAGTGTATTATTATCGGGCGTTAACCTGCCGCCTGCACGCTATGAACATAGGGAAATGAAGAGAATGTCATTACACGAATATCACAAATATCAGCAAGAAATGGTCGTTGTGCAATTAAAAAAGAATCAAGAAAAAGCATCGAAACGAGCCCTAGCTAATAAGAAATTGGCAGAGATGAATACGTCTCGACCAATGGGACCAACGCTAATACAGATGCAGCAAGAATATAAGGAACAATTAACTTCTATGGTAGGGATACAGAATAAGCCAGTTTCAAAACGGCATGGTTTTGCTGATGGTCCAAAGTCAAATGTCGTTTATAAACGGCATAGCGCTGTGGAATATGGCACGACAAGAAGAGCCTTGGATGGATCTGCGGGTATGGAAAACAGAAAGAGGTCGCATACAGTGGACGGAGCGATGCACACCGCTACCGACAAGCGCAAGAGTTATGATGCATCACCCTCTGCGAGTACCAACAGTAGTTACTCGAAACGTCTTGGGGCCAAGTTAATGGATGAGACGGGAGATACTCGTCCCAACATCACAGCAAACACGTTTGTACCGCCGCCGTCAAGTAAATACCATCCCGGTTTACAAGCGCAGTCTTTACCATCTCGCTACATGTCCAAACAGATGCATAGCATTATTGAGGAACAGCATCACCCATATTTACATGGGAAAAGCTGTTCAGATTCTCTACTTCAAAAGCGCGCTTTTCCACAGCCTGAGAGACATTCACCCATGTTTTCACCATCATTCCAACATTCTGCCAGTTCTTTATCGTCTAGCTCAACTAATCATTCTAGCAGCAGCGGTAGTCGGACAGCGGCACGAAAATCTACACTAAGCAATGCCTATTCGTCCGGAAGTAGACCTTTATCTGCATATTATGGTACTGGAGTTCAAACGGAAAAAAAGTCGAGGAGAAAAAGTACACTCAAATAATATGAAAAACAATTGCCTTTGTTTATAAATCTCATTTTCTGTAAAGTTTCAGCTTTCTTCAATGATTGGACTTTGGTTGTGTAATGAACTTTTTCTATTGGTAGAATCTCGTGACAAATTTATAGACTTGTAAAACCCCTCCCCCCCCCCCACGCTATTCGTAGTACAAAATAATATGTATTTGTTTACATATCAGTCTGTGATTTAATAATGTAAAATAAGACATAAAAAAAACACTGAAATCATACAATTTGTTAATATTGTTACTAGCCTGTCGATGTTACTTGATAATGAATTGGACAAGTGGGAAAAGGTGCCTTGTATAATGAAGAGTTTAATGCGCAATAATGGCGACTTTTTCGTGACTTATCATTCTTTACAGCCGCCTTAAAGTTAAATTTGAAAAACGGACGCAAAAAGAGTTCTTCAAACAGCAGCGCCTTCGAAGACTCGATAACGGCCCACCAAAAGAAAACATGCTCTCAAAATTTAGCAGCCTCAACCAACCAAAAACTAACCAATTGACGCGTATAGAAAATAATAGACCCGAACATGAACACGTAACCGGTTCATTGTTTGATGCTGTAGACATTGATTCAATTGATATAGCATCATTCGCACAACGCAACCGCTCTCCTGCTGCCGGTAAGGGACTAATACGAGTCTCAATAATAATCTCTGTTACTAATGATACACTGCATACAAAGATATGGCGACACGAAAGCAAAACTTACTTCGCGACAAAAATTGGGTTGGGACATTTTCGTCTGATGTAAGTCAACATTTTAAATCGTCTAGATATCAAGCTCGACTATACTCATATGGGCTCTTTTTCTACTGCTTAGCCTTGTCCGTCGCGCGATCAGTCATCGAATATGCATCTACCTGGTAAGCAATTACAATATATAAACAATAAGGAACATGACATTATTTTTTTCACCAGCAATACTCTGCATAGCGGAGGAAAGGACACATGAAAGAATAGCTGACGCAGCAAGTGGCGATGAACAACAGTCCTTAATATCGGCCATGTACAGACATGAATTGGACGCAAGTGTGCCCGAGCGTGAACCGCCAAGTAACTCACAAAGCGGTGTTTTGTATGAACGTGAATTATTTTTTTTTTTGACGCTTGATGCCATTACGCGCGAATTATTCCAACCAACCCCCGTCTCCCAAATAATGTTTTAGACGCGATCATCCTGACGACATTACGGATACATTGAGAATAGAGGAGATCACGGCTGCAAACTCTCTTTCTCCTATGCTTTGCAGTGATCATCAACCCTCAACGCAATCGTTAGGCTGGCGTCATTTCATAAACTCACCAAGTGCTGGCGACGACGTACCGAACGTTTATAATCATCAAGTCGATCCTGTAAAGAGGTGGGAGAGATCGAACGCGAGACAATATCCATACTCTAACAGTGCTCGCGACAGCCGGTTTTACAGGACACCAAGTTCGATTGCAATTAGCGCGCCTTTCACAATTAAAGATACCGTAGCGACATCCAGTAATGATATTAGTAAGACGGGCTATATGTTCGATTTGGACGATAGCAGAGATGACGATAGTGCAAGTTACTTTACACAGCCTACGAACAATGTTTTTCCAACACACTCAACGGTCAGCTTCTCACAAGGCCTATATTCAACAGACAATACTTGTAACATCAAAGAACAACGTGGCAAAACAGGTTCTTCGGAACACGTTTACGAACAAATACATAATCAGGTAAGAAGCTTTATTTCATGTGGCACATAAAAGATGTTCGCTTAGCCTTTCTCATTTAGTCCCAACAGGCATCGATTGATGATCGGCTATGCAAATTGGAGGCCAAAGACGCAGAACTTGAACATGAGCTGGAAAAATTGAAAAGTATTGTAAGACAACTAATGGACGATATGAAGAATACCCAAGGGTCTGTTGACGAGTTGCCCAACGCTAGAATAATACAAGAGACTAGTGACAGCCCACTCTGCCAAGATCATGGCGGAACCGCCGAGTCCCGAATCGTGCTGCACGATGCACATTTACTTCACGCGAATAATAGTAATGATAATAATAATAATAACATGGTTCCGTTTGGTGTGAACACATGTAATAATGATCTAACCGGGAATTTATTTTCGCGCGGAAATATACAACGGCAACGTTTATTTGGTGTAGTGCATGCAAATCAACCAGACGGAACGTTATCGTATGTACACATGTCAAGGATACTAATACAATAATTCATGAAACCATTCCCCCATCAGTAATGCAAACTTAACATTAATTTCCCATTGACGTTGCAGAAAGCCAAATGAAACGGATGCAACCATTGAAACGGAAACTTCCCCAGATTTACAACCCAACATTTTGTCCGTAGTAAGACAAACCGAAGCCGATCAAAATCGTGTGTAAAAATAACAATGAAAATAAACCAAGTAATTCGATCGATTTTTTATGCACACCACCTTGCCAATACAGTGAATGCAGTAGCTTCTTTTCGAGTAAGTCCTGACTGTATTTGGCAGCGGAAAAAAAAGTACAATTACTTGTTAATATTTTAAGAGATTAATATCTGGCTAACTCTGATTATGCTATTTCACATGTATGTTAGGATTCGCGTTTTCAAAAATCTTCACAAAATTACTTTTAGATTAATTTTAACGGACATGAGGGGCAAGCTTCGGTAATTGTCGGAAATTAATTGCAATCTGGGGTTTGGGCCCAAAAGCACAGTATAAACATTCTCCCGGGGAATATCTGGGGCATATCTAAATTAAGTGGAAGCATATACTTCAACGTGGGCGTATATGTTGGTTACACATTCATAAGTATAAACAATAATAGGAATGAAGTCATAAATCTGATTGGATAGAATAAAAATACCGTACACTCATTTAATAGCATCTAACGCTAACAAGTAAATCTCTGAAAAAAAATATGATCGAATAGGCTCAAAATAGTTAGAAATCTATATTGCTACTTTAAGCAATAAACATCGACGATATGAATGCTTGAAATCGACAGTTTCATAAAGTAAAGGACGTATCGAACAATGATGGTTACGTCAGTTTTTGTAGTCTGCATGTGAACTTCATGTGGCGAAAAAACCCGAGACTTTTGACATTCGATCATTAAAAAAAATGTCACTTTAATTGGTCAGTCAATATTTTCAACATGCCCCGCTCTTATTGTTCTCAAATTGGTCTTTAACGTTTATTTTGGCAACCTTGTCTTGCCCACCAAGTTATTACCACTCTTTCACTTGAATTATTATTAAATGCGTTGGACAAACTTTGGTGACCGTGTGCCATCCGAATCCCAGTCTCGGGTTTTGACTTAAATGCTTATTTTTAGAAAATCAAGATCTGTGTAATCGAGATCACGCAAACCTATTCGGGTCTAGTTTGCTTTTTTTGACCCTTCAGTGCCGAAAAAAGCTAGACCCGCCATGTATTAATACATGCAAATCAACTAATCAACACGTGATTTATACATAGCCCCTCTCGCAAAATAAAACGGCGTGTTTAGTTGTTACCCAGCAGCGGTTTTGCCAACTACATGCAATTATGTAAGCGTCTTACTATTCGTTTAAAGTTTGCTAGCATATTTACTGCGAGCGAAAACAACCAAGTTTATGGTTGTAGACTATAGAATTGACACTAATAACGATGCGATGGGGCAACACTTTGTTCTTTCAACTTTTGTTACAACGTACGTGATGAATTTACCAATTTTAGAGATTGATCAAGCACGTGTAAACAGCTGCAAGGTAAAAGCAAAGTTTAAATTTACTGCGTAGCTCGTATTTCTGAACGACGGTTGTTTGTCGGTTCACGTTCTTGCTTTAATTCTATTTCGCAATTTTGAGTAATCTTGCAGTTTAGTGTTATTACATGTGTGGCAAAAAAGCTTGACTATAAAAAAGTTGTTATAAACATATCAAACTATATCAATTCTAATAATTGATACGATTGTTTAAAATTCAGCAAGGTATATAATTAGAGTCAAAATTGTCTGTTCACTGTTGTCATCAATAACTAGCTTACAGCGAGTTTACTAAAACAGATTCTGGAATAGAATTCATAAACTATTCAAATTTGAAAATTCGTTATTTTTTTATCAGCGTACAACTGTTTTCTAATTGTGGTTAAGGTGACATTCGGTTCGTTCGACACGTTTTTGCTTATAAACTTTTGTGAGCATTGGCGTGGCTATATATAGCCAAGGCGTTTTTACAGCCTAAAGACTTTTTGTCTGTCATGTGCGATGGGACACGTTATAATTAGCAGAGTATTGATGTATTGTGACGTTACAGCTTGGCCGATAGATTTTGATATCTTGGCCGCTATTTCTTTGGACTGCCATTACCGCCTCTATGCTTCAAAGTACCGTCTTTTTTTCGTACAGTTGAGACTGATAACTTTTGTGTTTTTTGCAAAGCTCAGGCACAGAACGAAACAACGTGATAAAGCGTGGATTTTTCGTTCGTAAGAATTTCGACGGTATAATTTGAAAATGGTATATTTAATTCAAGACGCGTAATAAAGACTATTGTTTAACTGGTAAAAATACATGACGCAAATTGAAAAACTTTAATCGTTCCTGTTGAATCTATATTAATATTAATATAAACAATGTATTTATCATACATTTATAATCTTGTATTATTTTACGTAATATGTATAAGTCAACTAGTTGTCAGTAATCTGACTCGAGTGAAAAATGTCCTCACACATTATATTTAAACCAGCGAATGTGGCTAACATTAGTTTGGCTAAAGATACACTCAAACAGATAAAGTTTTTCTTTCCTTAAGATAAGCTTTTTACGTAATCCTTGACAAGGTGAAAGCCGTCTGCATATATATTTATTAAATATTTAACAAATATACAAACATGTTAATTTTTTCTTGATTATGTTTTTTATGTTTAAACGATTTCCAGTAATCATATGGCACCACCATAAACTGGGTTAGGTGCTGGGCAACTTTATCGTCACTAACACTCTTTTCTAAAAATAACTTTATTTTTTCATAGTGGTTGGTCTATTAAAATAACGTTGTTAGTTTTTAATAGTTTGAACAACGTTTTTTCCCAAGCAGCTAGCGATTTTCTTCACACATCGTTTATTCGGGTATGTTCGGGCATCAGAGGCAAGTATATGACTTGTCGTTTGCAAGGTGAAGATTACAAAGAAGCTGCGTCAAAAATTTGTTGATCTGTTCTTAGTTGGCAGTACGGTATGTTCCGGTTCTATATACCATGGCACCCATGTTGGATATTAATTTGGGTAAGACACGTAACATCAACTTTCGAATAACATGGTATAAGGCCTATTCTCCGAGAATGTCTTTTTCACCTTCAAAAATAGTCCGGTGTTTGATTATAGCCGACATGCTATATGTAACCATAGAAATCTGTAAAAACGAGTGCAGTTTATTATGCGCGCCATCATACATCGGTTAGAACAATAATCCTAATAGAAAAGTGTCCGCGATTTTTTACATCCATTGACGCTGTCGGACATCGCTTAACGTATATTAGAAATCGGTCCTGATTGTTGTACTAATTCTGTAATTATTGACGTATTTTATACCGTCCTTGTCTATTTCTGATACTAGTATGTGAGATCCTACTGTGTTGGAACGATGTCAGACCTTTGTGATAACGTGGGTAATTTAGTAAGGGACATGGGATATATATTATAATACTGCATGTTACGATCGTGCCATACGCTGTGGGAGTTTCTGTCAGATCTATTCCTGTTACGTTGTTATTCCGGCCGGCGTGCTCCCCCCATGATTGACCTGTGTAACAATCAATGTATATTAATACCTGCAACATAACAATACAGCGGAGAAACAAACAACTGTCATAAGTATGGGGTGAGTATTTAGAATATTCATTGTGGCAAGAGGGGAAAGGATATAGCAAGCATGTTTCACCGTTCAACGCAAACACTGGTACGGCAATTTGAAAGGTAACGCTCGTTCGATTATTTCAGTCAACTGTGGGGACTTGGACCACCTAAAGATACAAAACTCGATCCTCCGAAAGATACTCCTTTCACTTCAGAGCAACTTTCTCAGGCAGGTGTACCCAAACATTTCTTATCATACTAGACTGTTAGATGTTAATGTGATTACTTTTTGTAAACAACAGTTTACTGGCTCAGATGAAAATACAGCGATTTATGTTGCCGTGAAGGGGACGGTATTCGATGTGTCTTCCAAGCGGGAATTGTACGGCCCCGGAGGCGCTTACAGTGTTTTTGCTGGAAAGGATGCATCTAGGGTAATGCGACTGGTTCTTGTTTGACACAGAGAAAATGTTCGGTCTATGTCCGTTAACAATGATACACAATTTAGGCCTTGGGCAAGAGCTCGACGGATCCCCAAGACGTAGTTGCTGATGTTAGTACATTGGACGAATCTCAAGTAAGTCATCTTGCAGCCCTGTTTAAATTCGTATCAGAATCATACGCCAACATTCTTTGTAACTACAGCTAGAGGTCCTTGATAAATGGTACACTTTCTTTTCGGAAAGATATAATATTGTCGGAAAGGTTGTGTAATATCAGCAATCTGCAGCATGTTTATTGCGGAAAATGTAATAAAAATACCAGTATTCAATTAATCTTTGCCTCTGGCAGTTAATACCAGGTGCTAAATTGTAAGAAAGTATCAGAATTTTTGCATACATAGTGGATGAAAAGGTGCGAGTCACTGAATGAGAGGGAAAGCAATAGTTGCTAGAACGCTAGTGTCTGAAGTATTTGCTGATGCAAACGCTATTATTATGTATCGAATCTACTTGATATCAATATTGAATCTCTATATCACCTTCAGCTGGTGCATCTAAATCAACGTATGACTTCACCTGACGCGGATCGAAACTCATGTTCGCATCGCTATGATAAAGAATTCAACATGAGATACTCATCGTCATTTTAAACAGAAAATGTTGCGTAGTTATTTATATATGCTTACTTGAGCCTAGAGCGAGAGGATGGCTGTCTTTTTCCGGGAGATCTTCTTCCTCCACGACTGTCACGCATATCCCCCCTGTCATCGAACCCTATACGCGGGATTTGATCATGTGGTGTCCCTGCTGCTGCTCCCATGAGAGGGAAATTGAAGCCAAGGAATGGTGGTGGCGGTCCATTAGGTATAACTGGGAATGGATTAGGTGGTACGGGAGGATTGTTTTGCGGTACCAATAAACCAGCTGTCGGGTTTGGAGGTGTTGTCGGAAGAAGATGATTCGGATCGAGCACATAATTATTAAAGAATGCACACTGTCCATTTTAATGTATTAGAACATGCTGTAACGGGACCTGAATGAATGCAAAAACGAGTGACTTACATCATTTCTAACTTCTTCCAGTTTGTCGTTGTGCTTGAGATTGATATGCTTCCGTACAAATTCTTGACCTTTGAATAGTTTACCACATAATTTACATCGGAATTTAACTCCTGGTTCCATTTCTGCAGTATTGTCCCGTATGAGATTATCTATCTCACTATTCAAATATATATATTAGCATCAAAGCAAACGTAACATCGACAAACTGTATTAAAGCACATACGTTTCCACCTTCTTTCCTCCAAGAGTTCCGATTTTTTCTAGGAACTCCTGGGGATGCAGTTTTAAATCAATTTTGTTGTCGAGTGTTTTAATCCACTGTGCTGCTGTTAGGATTGGGAACGGGTCAGCTTAAAACTTAATTTGTATAACATCGAGAGCTAAATCATGTAAATACCGCTGTTGGATTTTTCTTTCGGATTTTTTGAGGGAGCTTTCGTTTCATTAGTTGCAGCGGACTTCCTCAAATGACGGCCGGGACATTTTCTAGTGAATTCTTCCATAGAATCAGAATCGCTACCGCAATAGTAACAGAATAAATGAGTTCGACGTAGGTATTCCATGTGAAGATCCAAAGATTTCTTAATCTGTTTAGATATATCGCAAATAATGTGAGCAACTGCAATCGGGTGTTTGTCGACACGGATACAAGTATGTTACATACCCGCATATTTTCATCGTCTACACTTTCTGTAAGTCGTTCGAGCCTATCTTTAATCTTTTCCTTGACACCAACGATACCAATGTCATTGTCTAGTTTGCTTATAAGTTCCTCTACACGTTCAAGATCTTTCTTTAACCTTTCGGGTGTGGTAGCTGTTTCGGGAGCAACCCGATTGCGAACAGGACCGCTGTGACTCTTGTGTCGAGCAAGGTAGAAAATAAAATCATCGATCTAAAATAGAGTACGGCTATGTTAGTAATAAGGATTATGTATCGCTCAGACAAACAAAAATACCCACTTTCTGTTCGTTAAGTTGTTTAAACGCCTCATCCATATCTGTCTCCTCTGTAAAGACAATCCAACCTAACCTGTGAAACTTCTTTTGAGGATTTGGCTCGGAAAGAGCCAGATATTTAAAACCTTCGACTCGCTCGCACATCTACAACCGCAAATTAAAAACGTGTAAATCTCACGTGCCATTAACAAACGTGACAAGGTGTCGTTCGCATACCTCAACGATTTTGGATCGGGAGATTGTTGGAGGCACACTTTTAATGAAAAGTCTGTTACTCTCCTCTTCTTGTTCGTTTTTCTGTTCTGATCCGCTCTCTATCGAATACACAATGAAAGTTAATGGTTTTACAAGAAAAAAAAATATACAAGACCGCGTATACACTGTTATGTACCATCTATTTTTCCTTCCACTGGTTCGACTGTGTCATTTGATATGTCATCAAATTTTCCTTCATCCAGTTCCTCGACAAATTTCTCAAACAACTTCTTTTTCAATTCATTGGCTTCGTCAATACGCGGTTTTAAATGTTTTGGTTCATATTTTTCAAGGAACCACTCTTCTTCCTTGTGAGTTTCAAAGAACGTACGCAATTGTCGGAAACCAAATTCCTCCTTATATGCACTATATTTTCTATGAAGTTCCTCGTCATCGCACCGGGTGTTTGGGTTTTTATACATGAGATAATCGACAAAGTATTTGTATGTGACGAGAAAATCTAATTCTGCTGGATCTTTCGGCGGTTCTTGTCTACGAGATGGTAAAGTTATTCAAAATACGATTCAGGCAAGACGGGCTAACATCATAAATCGATGCGCTTAGTACCTTCCTGGGGGTCCTGTCCAATCCATAGGCATCAACGGACCTCCTGGTGGCATCAGTTGAGGCGGTGGAACATTAAATCCTATAAAAAAGTCAAATCTTTGAATAAAGCATCATTTATAAACTTGAAACAATAATCGCTTATTTTTATATGAAAGCTACCCATAGGCATTACTGGATGATATGGTGGCGGTGGATAACGCATTTCTGTTGGCTTCCCATATCTCGGCCCAGGTGCATATCCATCTTTATCATAGTCGGGAATGTAAAGATCTCCCCCAAGAGCACCTTCCGACCTTCTCGGTGATAAAGATCGCCTTCTTTTAAATCGCCGATCTGAAGTAGAATCAATATCAGCAAAGAACAAATATAGTGACAACTGACAACATAAACATTATAATGATTTTATTTGGAGTTCATTCCACGTCAGCTGCGCTTCGTTACCTCTATCGTCAGCAGGGGAATTACTATTTTCTCTTTTTCTCCGATCTCCAAATGCATCGCGGTCACGATCCCGATCTCTATCATAGTCGCGATCGCGTGTTCGATCTCTATCGCGCTCTCTGTCTTTTTCTCTATCTTTATCCCTATCACGATCTCGGTCTCTATCACGATCGCGGTCGCGGAAATCTCTCCTTTCAAGACTTGGACGACGCTCACGCCTAAACGACTCGCCACGGCTGTGACGAGGCGTCCCTTCATCATCAGAATAATCATTGGTACGACGTTTCGAATTCATGTTTAATATCTGGAGGACCTACGACATCTATGGATGAACGAGCGTAAGGACTACTTGCTGCAGAGTGAATGAACGATTTTCTGCACAATATCAGACGAATCCATACGTCAAAAAATGAAAATAATAGTGAGACAAGTGTTTGATCGTAAGCTCTGCTTGATATAAGCTTCTAAGGCACCTTTAAAGCCTTTTAATTTTGGCATTGAGATGTAGTGAAACTCCAAAGGCAAGAGGATACTATGGAGAGGTGGAAACAGGTTGACTACATGGTAGGACGCGTTCGTGATGTGCATAAATTATGGCATAAAATAGTGTTTTGACAATGACTCTGGAGTTTTTTTAGCAAGCAATCAAGATCGTAAAAGGGTATTTATAGAAGAGAATGAAGCGACATATGGTTCTATACACCAGGTAGTTTCTTTCTTAAATATAAGATCATTACTAAGGTTTCTTAACGATGTCTGAGAGCGGGACGAGCGTATGGTTAACGGTGATGATGAGAATGCAGAGTTGATTGACTCACCAGGTGTGTGTGTGTGTGTATGTTGATAAACTCAACGGTATCCCAGATTGCTTCAATAATTGGAATTTTTGCTGCGTTTTATATCATACCCCTCCTATCGGATATCACATTTTTCGGTGTCAACCACGTGGAATCTAGGTTCTATTTCAGAGAAGGACAGATGACACAGCCCGATTACGACTAATTCAATAGCAACGTAATTCTGTATCCGAACAATCCTCCTCACT
>CAJVPJ010000647.1:0-19987 GCA_910592205.1 Paraglomus occultum | reverse complement strand
CCCATAATACGTTACGTCGAAAGTTAGCTTCTGAGGATAACGAAAGGTCTATTTTTGCCCTGGAGAACTTCCTTGAAAGTGTGATACACTTGCGCATATGGTCTTTCCAAAATCGAGGTCTCTCTCAAGTCCTCGACAACAAATATTCTGCCATCGTTTGAGAAGAACGAACACCTGATGATCATCATCGAGCATTGTATGATTAATGTACAAGTAATCAAATTCATTCCCCATTCTAAGTCAATTATGTGATTGATCTCTGGGGGTAAGCCTACACACCGTTTGTGTTTCATTATCTTTAGTTTTAACTCGTCTTCGCCGCATTGAGAATCCATCGGAAAGCCATTTTAGTCAGCTCACCACCTACCTTCACTCACAATCACTTTCGAGTCATTAGATGCGGGCAAGCCCGTTTTACAAATGCGCTTGATGCTCGCCATTCGTACGAATCTTCACTTATTGCTCATCAAGCTTGACCTTCGTTATCCTGTCAATATGTCAGACGTTTGATTGATGATGTAGATTAAACGCACGTGAGCTGTAGTACAATCAATGTCTCACAATCTTTAATTAGTTGATGCTATCACTGTGTGGTTATACTCGTTATATTTTGCCTCCCTAACGAGAGGAATTGTTTAATGTTGGTATAGAAAGCAGCTTGTTAACAGATCAAATAACATGGTACCCGCCTTAAATAGTCGTTAGCGTCAGTTAATCGCAAATAATGAGAGGTTCTCTTATTCCATATTTGAGCAAACTGCTGGACGCGATTCAACTGATGTTTATAATATGCGTGAACGTGTGTAATTCGTATCGTATAACAATGTTTCGGTAGAGGGATTTTTTTTTGTAACATTCAATCGTGAATATCTCCACTAATTTGCGTTTCATTTAAATGTAATGATTGTCAGATTAGGGAGTTTTAATTCGACTGCTTGTTTATAGGTATTTCACTGATACTATTCTCAAATTCTCTCAACGCTCCCAAAATTTCTTCAAAAAACATTAACTAAAAACCATGACTTCCGGACAAGAGACTGATACAAGCGGAAGATTATTCCATAGTATGGTTCATGATGACATTAAAAACTTGAACATCTGGAACCGTTAACACTAACCCTAATCTTATGTTAAAGAAGCTTTTTGCTTGGAGAGGATTCTGCATAAGAATTAAGATGCACAAATTTATGTAGACACACTCTGGAGACAACTAAAGACTTGTTAGGAGATGATAGCGCTTTCGACAAGACAATTACCCAAAACATACCAGCCGCCTTGCAAAAAAACTTTCTTTGGATGACGCGCTTGAAGTTATAGACTGGTCTTTTTAATAACCCTGATCTGAATCCGGTAGAGAATCTCAAGAATATTGTTAAAAAATGTAGAGAAGGAAATACCGAAAAGTATTAGTGATTTGTGGCGGAGAGAATATCCCCCTAATTGGGTTAGTATCGATCGTGAACGGCTCATATAAAGTAATGATGAATGCATTCTACACTGATTTCTTTCATTTAAAATCTGCCGGTTTTCAATTCATCAGAGCAATCGCACATCAAGCGATCTGGTATGCGCATATTGCCGCTAGACAAGCTGAACTAACCACAACAGTGCCAAGAATCTATCATACTTTTGTAGGTCTTCTGGAGCACTACCGACGAAGGACCACCAAGGAAGCGCTACTAAAAGGATGGCCAGATAGGCTCCTTATAACCATCTTCCTAAACCCGAGCTCATTTGATTCATAATGAGCACCTAATCCTTTTCTCCCTTCAGGGAGATGTCAACCCGCTTGTAAATAAAAAATAGATTGTACATAGAATAGAACTATGAATTAAGCCTTATGTATTTTATATTTATATGTCATCTTATTTATTTTATGTATGCAAAATGTATGCTTTATTCAGTAGAAGAAGCACAGTAAATCAGGGGTCACCCATGTGTGCTGAATAAAGACCTTCAAAATCTCAGCTATATACAATTCATCTTATTTGCGCCATTGATTCTTGCGTAATGTGTAATTTGTAATTCCGCTTTTTTTGTATATGTTGAAAGTCAATTTAAATTGCTTTATCGTACGTGACGTTATTACCACTAAAAATAATTGACAGATCTCCGAGATAATTGACGGCTTGATTCAATGACTTAGAAATCATTGATATAAGGGTGAGTGTATTTATTTTGGGGAAAGTCATGAAACATATACATCAATGTATTTGGGATAAATTTGCTAGAAAAAACAATTACTTCCCACATCAAAATTATTTTATTTCTAAAATCGGCGTGGAAAATGAAATCAAAACCGTTTGAGCAGATTATGACCTTCATGGCAGAAGCAATAGTTTTTTCATGATTCAAAAATTCGCATATGTAAACATTCACAGCGCGATTTTGGTCTGTGAATTCGCATGGATCAATCGAGGCCGGTTTACCCTTATTACACTAAAGTCTTTCATATTTGCAAATTCGAACGTTTTCCGGTTGTGTTCTAACGGCCTCTCGTCTTTTTGTAGCAGTGATGTCAAATTCGTGATGGTTTTCTTGTAAATATGGAATGATATGCAAACCATTGTTACGTCTGGTAAGTGAAATATGAAAGGGACTGTCTTATCATCATTAGGCTTTGGTTCAATGTTCATCTGCCTTGCACATCTGTCTACAACTCCATTTAAGGTAAAATGAATTGTTCATGATAGGCCTGTTCAATTCTATTCCGTTCCGTTCTGTTCCGATCGACGGCAAAATTGTATCAACCAATCAAAAGTCCGTGAGAATTGAGGACAAATTTCGCGTTTCCACGTTCCCGTTGTTTTTCTTTTCGCTCCAAGATTTCAAGTGTTATTCTTTACAAAAAATATATATATTTCTAAAAGCCATTAGAACCCTTTTGCGCAACATAACCTTTTATTTTTTACGCTTATTAATGAAACGTGTGTGGGATGAGGATGGGAACAGATAGGAACTGCAAATTTGTTGTTCCCATTCGTTTTCATCATATGATTTTTAATCCGCCAATCAGGGATCGGCACAAATTGGAACAGAATTGAACAGGCCTGATATGTCAGCTGACTAGTTACGTCAATATTGAAAAGAACGTTACGTACCGGACGGAGATATAGTCCTGCCGCTTTTCCCCGCATACGCCGCTTTCACCGCATTATTCCGTCATCTTCCGTATTGTAACCAATAATAAACTTGTATTTCTGGACGACCCTATTAAAAAATCCGATTAACATTATACGTCGGAATTTTCAAGACTATGCAGATCAAGGTAAAAGGCGACGGGATGAATGTTATCGATCGTATTACTGCTACACAATTTCTCAATATAGCTAGAATGAGTTGTTGATAAATCGGGCGTTTTTTAAAGAACCTGGAGTATGGAGAGGGGAATATGTAATATGACTAATAATGCAAACATAATTATTGCTTACTAAAGACGGTGATCAATATAATCCGGAGCGCGATTTCTTTATTAGGCCCATTGTTTGGTAATCTGTATCCGCGCGCCCCTTGTTGATCCGTAATATTGTTACTATGAAATTTAATTATCGCTTCTTGCAAGGTGTTACTACTTTTTCACTGCCGCCGAGGGAACGTTATCAGTTGTCTTTCAACGTGGTTGTTTCACCAGAGTGACACCGTTTAGGACATGATAGCTAGTATTAAAGCAGCATGCAGACGGTTGACATTGCGTTCACTCAACAACCAAATATCAATACAACGAGCAACAATGTCTACGGTCACGCCAAAAGTTGAAGGTTGTCTATAATTCATTCTATACAGGAATAAACCATACGCAGAGTCTACAATCTTTTGCAAGCGTTGGCTATTCATTGTATTGATCCCCCCCCGTCTTCCTTCATTCTTTCCAGGAAAAAAACGCAAGCTTCTCCATCATGATAATATCAATCCTCACGTCCGACGTGTGAAATATGCTGTCCGCGGAGCATTAGCCATTCGTGCAGAAGACTTAAAAACGGCTATTGCTAAACATGGACGTAACGGCTTTACGTTCAAGAAGGTAGTCAATTGTAATATCGGTAATCCACAACAACTCGAGCAAAAGCCGATCACTTTCTTTCGCCAGGTAAGGAGCGATGCTGTTTCTTTGAACGCTTTACAAATGAACGAAACAAAATTTGATGAATATCGGTTTATCGATCACGTTTGTGTAGGTCGCTTCGTTGATAGATTATCCGGACCTACTTCTCCCCGAGAATCAATCCAAGGTTGAAGCTTTGTATCCTCCAGATGCGATCGAACGTGCACGTAGACTGCTGAAACAGATAGGAGCTATCGGCGCATATTCTCATTCACAGGGCATAGAATCTATTCGCAAGGATGTTGCCGAGTTCATAGAAGGTTAGCTGGTGGTGTTGATCCCCGGTTAAAGATTGAAAACATGTCCACTAATATCAAATATGCTTTCGATTAATCTAACCGTATAATATAAAACCACGTGTATCCTCTTCGGTCTCTTAATCAGAACGTGATGGCTATCCTGCAGACCCCAACTTGATCTTCCTAACGCAAGGTGCCTCACAAGGCATTCAGAACGTCCTCCAACTGATAATCTCTCATTCCAACGTTGGCGTCATGATTCCCATACCACAGTACCCTCTTTATACCGCTACACTCGCTCTGTACAACGGGAAACCGGTACCCTACTACCTCAACGAGGAACAGGACTGGGGTCTAGACATCGCAGAACTCACATCCTCTCTCGCTCAAGCAAGATCAAAAGGAGTCGAAGTTCGCGCACTTGTTATACTTAATCCTGGTAATCCAACGGGACAATGCCTCAGCGAGCAAAACATGAAAGAGATTATAGAGTTCTGTTCTCAGGAAAAACTTATCTTGTTGGCTGATGAAGTGTATCAGGCAAACGTATACTATCCGAGTCAGAGACCTTTCCATTCATTCAAAAAGATTCTCAAATCCATGGGACCGAAATATAATGATTTCGAATTGTTTTCATTCCATTCGATATCAAAAGGTCTGATCGGAGAGTGCGGAAGGAGGGGAGGCTATTTTGAGTGTACGGGAATAGATCCAAAGGTGGTGGATGAATTATACAAAATTGCAAGTGTGAATCTGTGTCCTAACGTGCACGGTCAAGTGATGGTTGATTTGATGGTCAAACCGCCAAAGAGTGGAGATCCGAGCTATGAATTGTATGAGAAAGAGTGTAAAAATATTTACGAGAGTCTGAAGAGGAGAAGCGCAAAGTTGTGTGATGTGTTTAACTCTATGGAGGGTGTTACCTGTAATCCGGCCCAGGTATGTTATCTGTGATGACACGAGTGCGAGTCACGCCTCAACATTTTATTTGCATGGCTTTATCTCCCTGCCTGTGAAGTGCCTTGTCTAATCGTGATGATTGCTTTCCAGGGAGCCATGTATCTTTTCCCACAAATCAAGTTACCCCAAAAGGCCATCGAAGCCGCCAAGTCATCCGGCCAAAAACCAGACGAGTTTTACTGTTTAGCGATGCTTGATGCCACGGGTGTCTGTGTTGTACCTGGATCAGGATTCGGACAGAAAGATAACACCTGGCATTTTCGAAGTACTTTCTTACCCCCAGAAGAACTTTTTGACGAATTTTGTGGTTTATTAACAAAGTTTCACAAAGAGTTTATGGACAAATATCGCGACTAACACAAGTCGATGATCAGGAACACTCCCCCCTCAATATCTGGACAATTATTACGTGCGTTTTGTTTGGCCTCTTTTTAGATTAGGGAAACAAGATTAATTCTCGGTAACAGTCACTTTATGTTTTGAAAAAGATATTGTAGAAGTTGCAAGAATGCCATACGAAACGAAAAATTTTTTTCACTGAACAATTATCAAATCGCAGTGGACGTGTTGTCCGACTTATGAACGCAGTTCTATAGACGCTATCATTTCACGAGTAATTAGCATAATAATTTAAATTCATCATTCTAATGTGTTACGAAAAATAATATATACATTTTCCAAAATATAAGAACGGGCTGAAGCGTTTCACATTCATTTGGAATAGCAGTAGGACCGGAGAAGCACGTTGTTTAGAACGTAGATGACTTGCAGTTTCTGTGCAATACGCGTAGTAAATTGCTGTAATGCATACCCATTTGTAGTGTAAGAACACGAGCTGCTTAATAAAATGATAAGGGCTTCAGCTATGAATACAGCATTGCAATTATTTCGTGGAACACATGATATTTGATCATATATCACTGGCAAACTCACAGATCTACGCGCACCGACTCATCTTCGCTGTAGCGATAGTGCATGTATCCATTAGTATTAGAGGAAAAGTGCCGTGATTATTTTAATTTTATTGTGCAACGCAAATGTAAATTCAAGTATCTTCCACTCATATACAACAAAATGACAGACAAATTCGATACACTTGCAGACTTGGACGATATTTCTGAACCCTCGGACTGGCCTCAGCCCGAATATCAAGATTTCGACCGAGCAACCAGGTGCTCGATCTGTAAAGACTTTTACAATGCCCCAGTGATCACAAAGTGTTCTCACACATTTTGTTCGCTATGTCTGCAACGGTACATAACTATCAATTCTTCCTGTCCTACTTGTCGGGTAACAGTTGCGCTGTCAGAAACGCGAAAGAATCACGCCGTTGAAGATATTGTGAGGCAATTTAAAATTGCAAGGTTGAGTATTGTTTTTGAATTTGTCTTTCAATGTTTCTCTTTCCATTCTGTTAGTTTTGGTTAGATGGTTATCGTCTGGTATTCGCGCCCGAATTGACGCGTATTTGGTAACATACGGAGAAATGTTTAAAAAAGAATGCACATTACTAACAACACAGTGGTCTGAAGGTCTTCGTTATTAAGACTTGCGCGTAGCAGTGTGGGCGACGAAAAAGGGCGTACGGATGCGCGTGAGAATGATAGCAAAACACAAGCATTAACGGATGACAGTAAGATGATTACGTCAAATGGATCAGTGCCCGACAGACGAAATAATGGCGAGGTGGAAACGGCGGTCGTAAGCGAGAGCCGTCCGAATGTTGTAAAAAGGTGAGTGGTGTGACTACTAACGACGACGAACGTTATTGTCGATATTAATCGAGTTTGCTTACAACTGCATCAGAAAGAAACCAAAGCGTGTGTATTCGATCATGAAAGACCATAAATTGCGCGAATTATTAAAGGTATAGTGAACATGGTACATTCCATCATCATACATTTTATTTAGTCTGTTTCGATATTTATAAACAGGAAGAGGGTTTGCCTACGTATGGTGTTAGACAACAATTAATAAGACGACATGCAGAATACGTGAATCTATATAATGCAAATGTGGATTCAGCAGAGCCAAAGTCAGAGACAGAATTGCGACAAATATTAAGGGATTGGGAGCGAACCCAAAGAACAGATCAATTCAGGAAGGATGCGTCAAGGATCTGGCGGCAAAGTATCGACTCACAGGAATATCATTCCAAATATAGAGATCAGTTCGCAAAATTAATTGAACAAGCACAAAAAAGTAGAAATACAAGTAACGCTTCACCGAAAATGTCTGAATCTGACGAAATAATTTTTGAGGATATCACGGCTAATCAGCAGGAAGGAGAGAATGGCAAATAAGGATTGTATATCGGCTTGACGTATAATGAGAATGTGTTAGACGAGTGTATTATAAGCGCAAACTACGCAACGAGAGATGGTCACGGTCATAACAACTGATTGTTATTTGGGCGTGCATGCGACAGAACCTGACAAGGTGAACATTTGACGTCATACGCATTTCAAAGGCCCCTTTTGTCGACAAACATAATATCCTTATCCACTATTACTATTGAAATGTAAAAAACGGGTTATACAATGATATACACCCATATAGAAAAAATAGTATAGATTATATTATCATGAATTGACGTTTGTTACCGGAAATTGTATAAAAGGCTCTCAATAAAGTCGAGCTCTGATTCCGGAAAGGTTATTACCCCAAGTTTTATCTTGGTGCAGTGTCTCCGAAGGCTTTATCAAGAACAAACAAGAATTTCTTATGAACTCAAAAACATCTCCCACCGAACAACTTACACAATCATGATTCGATAATTTTCGTCCGCTTATTAATAAAGGACGCGCACAACATCGGAAATATAAATTCTTTATACTACGTGATTATATCCCTCTGACAGCTGATGCTGGCTTTTATGCAAGCTCAATTCTGCACTAAATTTTGTTACAACTTTGACCACATAGTCAAATCAATAATCCATCAGTGCATAAAGCTCCTGTCTAATATCCTTGCTTGTTCCAAAACCCTATCTTCCAATTTAAATCTTTCTACCTCGTCACGCCTACACTTTCTTTCCAAGCTCTCGTGCCTTTGTTCACGTTCCATACTTTTCAATTCCTCTTTCCCTCTACCACCTTAATGTCCGCCATCGCCCATCTCCCGATTGTAAGTTTTGTAACTTGTGTAAATTCTGAGTGAGATATGCTTGGTTACGTTAAGGACACAGATTTAAAGAATTTATCGTAAAAAATTTGTTATAATGCAACTTACAAAACATTATTAACTGTCTTTGTATCCTTATTAAGTAAAAAGATTTCTCACATTTTAAAATATTTAAACGCAAAATTCCCGAAATTTTGGTTTGGGTTTTATTGAATATTTAATTAACAATCTATCCTAAAAACAAGGTACACGAATTTCAGTATAAGATATCTAATGTGAAATAATGAATCTCATCTGGTTGCTTTTATAAATTTTTTGGTTTGTGTGTTGGTAAACAGACAAGGTATTAATTAAAGTTATTAGCAATAAGGAGACGCGTCTAATAATCACTGTGTCTAGATTCTGGCAATTTTAAGAACTTACATATTTAATTATTATTCCCTAAACAAAATTTCGAAATTTTGCATTTAAATATCTTAAAACGTGTAAAAAGATAATTAGTAATGACTTTTTTAAGTTACATTATAGCAAAACTTTCAGCGATAAATTTTTTTAAAATCTGTACCCTTGGCGTAACGAAACATATCTCACTCAGAATTATGCAACCCTTATAAAACTTATATCACGAACAAGCTTACTTATTACATGACGGCCAGCCGTGTTAATCGGCTAAATTTCATAGTGATCACTCTTACCGGTAGGGCAATGAATGGTAGAGAAGTAATACCCAGTTGACGTCTTGCAACAAACATGCGGACTAATAATCCGCCCCTTCGTAACATAAAACGAACACGCGATGAAAACCAGAATTAAACATGTTCTCGAGAATTATGCTGAATACATGATTACAAAGTCCTGGTAGAAATATCAACCAGATTACACTTGGGCCAGATGAAACCAGTTACGAATCAGTCTATCGTGATTTTAGTGCAGGTCTTGAAAATGATAACGCGTTAAAATTGTTAAAAACATGATACATCTCGCCAATTAACGCCTTGTATTCAAATTATGAGTCCACGAACGGGATTTATGCGACACGCGTGTCAACATTTTCGGAATTGCTCACAGTATAATGCTTGTAAGGAGAAGAAGCGAAAATTTATTTAAAGATACAAAGAATATTAGTTAGAGCTAAATTAAAGAGAATGAAATTAGCAGGACAAAACAGAGGAAATTAGTAGATAAGCATTTATAGTAAGAGGTAAAGCTGATTATAGTAGCGTTGATGCTACCGCTCATTATGTTATGATTGATCGCGAAATGTCACATACTCCATTCCGATCAACAGGTCAAACGGTCAAACGGTCAAACAGCGGAATCAACAGTGTCAATTGGATCTGATTCTACCTCACTAAATTCTGAAGATTTAATCAAGCTGTCATTGTAATTGTTGTATGAGTTTCTAAAATTAGTGAACATGAAACCGGTAAAAACAAAGACACAAAGACTAGCAGTTTTCCCAGCGTCAGAGTTGACAATAATTGGTCATCTCATCCTATTTATTATAATTTCTGCAATTACTCAAAGGTGTTCCTGACTTTTAGATTTGAAATCGGGAAACGGTTTTATTTGGTTAAAATTATTCGCACAAAAGGACTCATTCTTAATATAACTTTATAGCGTAAATCGAATAGTTATAGATGAACAACAGAATTATAAACCAAGCCAAAATCTGTGATAGCATGACAAAAAATGGCGTTGCCTCCTGACGCTATATTGTTCACTAACGAAAGGCTAATTCCCTACAACCCAATCGCCTATTATATACATTAAACAGTCTCCACTAATCAGAATTCAATTTTAATGAGTTTGTTGGGTTCGACAGTGTTGTTACGCAATGAATATGTGTCCCACTATAGTTGAATATGAATGCTTTACAGAAGAAAACATGGAAACAGAAAACGAAAAGAAAAATCAGAACAAAGGGAAAAAAACTTTACAGGAGAAGGGAGAAAACATGGCCCAAAAGAAAAGAAAAAAAGAAAAAGGAAAAAAAGAAAGGAAAGAAAAGAAAAAACTAAAAAATGCTTTTGAATATTAACAATATAAAGAGAAAAAAAAAATAGGAAATGAGTAAAGAATAGCGATCATGTACAAATATAATGTGCCAAATGATTTAACATTAATAACTAAAGGTCGCCGTAAATAGTTTCTAAATGGGAGAAAGAGTCTATTTTTACCCGCCCATATATCCTTTATGCCCAACTTTCATCCAGAGAGTGTTATTATAGTATTAAACAATAATGAGAATAGGGTTAGCTTAACCCCTCCTCCCCGAGTATCCCAATCGAGTAAAACCGATTACACGCTGAATATCCATACATTGCACATATAATCGTCATTCGCACTTCCACATCAACAGCCGTAGCCTTTATTTTATTTTTATGCCGAAGGATTACAATATTATCTTTGCCAAACGCGCTCCTAGTCCTCCGCCTATACCAACCCGCCCCGCCCAGTGAATGTTCCAGTCTTATCGTCTCTCCTGCTGCTGGCTCTAGCTCTGTTGACTCCAATATTGCTGCCCTCGATTAGTAGTCTGATGATGTGGGTGGAACTGGTGGTGAGCTTGCTGATACTGATAATTATTAAACATTTGTCCTCCTTGGGTTTGCTGCCCATAATAGTTTGGATTATTCTGTTGCTGTGGCTGATGACCACCAGTCTGTCCTACGCTACTCTGCCCTGCAGCGGAGGGTTTATCGGTATAGCTCTTGTATTGAGTGGCTGACAAGTCCGAACTGTTGTTATTAGTTCCTTTGCTAGTTGGTGTATTAGAACCAGCGCTAGAAGCCGAAGATTGATTATTGTTCGCACCACTATTGCCTAGGAAACTCTGCAGTTGAGGAATATTGGTTCCGTAGCTTTTCTGATAATCATGCATTCCAGGAACGCCTTGCAGATGATGTACGTTGCTACCAGCAACCTCTTCGTATCCGGCGGATGATGTGTGAGAATAATGATGGGGTGTGCTGGGCGTTGTCGGAGTCGTAGGATATCCATATGCAGACGGGCCAGATGCTGATCCTGGCTTGGTAGAATGATGGTATGGATGCATCGGATATTTACCTACAAATGGTTGATAACTCGATTGTCCATAATTAGGAAACTGTGCTCCAACATAATAATACCCAGTATAGTATGGTGCCATGTTAGTACTGATTGGATATGGAGGTTGCTGTGCCTGTGGATTTTGCACTTGCTGCTGATTGGATCCTTGCTGAGATGCCGATGTTTGATTACCAGGCTGAGCACTAGACGATGTCTGAGTATCTGCAGCATATTTATTGTTATCACGTGTTCCATATGTAGCAGCGGCAACAGGCGACGCTTGTCCATAGCCAGCGTTCGGATCGCCAGAAGGATAGTAACCCATCAAGCGAGACGCATCGGCTGGATACATAGCACCATACTCGTGCAAAGCTGGCGCGAGAGTAAACTGCGACATCTGATTAGGAGGCTGACTCGGCAGATATGAACCATATGGAGATGAAAGCGGTTCGCCAATACCTACATGATGCTGTTGTCCAAGATAGGCAGTAGCTGCGGTTGATTGCTCTTGTTGTTGTTTAAAATAATTCGTAGCAAATACTGCCGGATTAGCTGACGGTGCATTATTAGCAGAGGGAAGAACACTTTGAACAGACGCAAGGCGACTCGCAGGAACAGAAGCTGTTTGCTGAGGAGTTGCCTGTTGGTGGTGTTGTTGTTGTTGTTGTTGTTGTTGCTGTTGATGAGATTGCTGTTGTTGTGATAATTGTTGCTGCGATTGTTGGGCAACTGCAGATTGCTGTTGTGCTTGTGGAGCGGGTGTCGGCTGAGCGGATGCCTGCTGTTGCTGTTGTTGCTGCTGCTGCTGTTGCTGAAGATGCTGCTGTTGAAGCTGTTGCTGTTGGAGCTGTTGCTGTTGGAGCTGCTGCTGCTGCTGTTGTTGCTGCTGTTGCTGCTGTTGTTGCTGTTGATGTTGTTGCTGTTGTTGTTGTTGCTGAAGAATGCTAGACTGATTGGCCTGAACAGCAGATTGCGGCTGTTGAGTTTGCTTTGCATGTTGCTGTGGAGATGATTGTAATGTTTGTGGAGACGATTGTGGTTGAGGTAAATGTTGTTGAGCAGATTGCGCTTGTGCTTGAGTAGCGACCGATGTCTGGGCTTCAACGGCCGTCTGAGTTTTAGTCTGAATCTTGTCTTCAGACTTGTGGGGTACATTCATCGATAACTTGTCCGCGTCGTTGTTATCATTGGCATTACTCAATAAATCCATATTACCAAATTGTACGCTAACCCTCTCTACATCCGCACCGGCACTTGGCATAACTACTGCAGCAACTTGTCTCATTCGACGATTGGTAGTCGTTTTACTCTTGTGAGCATTCGATGGCGTTGCTTCTTTAGTACGTGGTGAAGGGATTGTGACAGAAGGAGATATATTGGAGACGGATAATTGTTCTGATTGTGTCAAATCATTTACAGTCTGTATACTCTCTTCTACTTTTGTAGGAGTCGACACAGCAGCAGCAGCAGCTGCTGCTGACGGACGAGGTGAAGGTGCCTTTGCCGGAGGTTCATTATTAGGTTCGCTTTCCGTATGACTAGGTGTTATCTGTCCTATTGCAGGCGATTTAGCTGGTGATTTTGCGGGAGATTTTATTTGAGAGTTTGATGGCTGCGGAGAAGATGGTTTCTTTGCTTCAGGCGCTATTTTTGTTGGTGCTGAAAGTGACTCTTGTTTGATTTCGGGCTTGTTATCATCTCTGCTAAAGAGGTATCAAAGCGTTAATAAAATATTAATAATGAATCTAAATACATTAAGAAATCAAATATGCCATTCATGCAGCTGTCAACATCTAACGTTTTAGCATTGGAAATATCCGAAAGATATACAGAATTTTATGAATTTTGTTTTCAAACTTCCGTACAATACAAAATACGCACTTTACGATCTGAGCCCATGACATAGTCGGACTAGTTATTGTCCTTGGTTTCTGGCCCAATCCTGATGATGTTTTCTCGCTCTTCTGACTTTCAACCACCCTATTATTATCTTTCACCTTATCCACTGTTGTACCCCAGGTATCTTTTTGCTGTTCTATAGTACCCCATGCTTCGCCGCTGCTTACAGGATTGTCCCATGAATCATTTGTTTTACTCTCACCGGGCGTATTAGTCCAATTACCATTATTATTAGTTCCGGCATTATCACCCCAATTAGCGTCACTGGCAACAGGGTCAGCAGTCTTCCACCCATTCGATGCATCGTCTTCTGCACCTTTTCCTCGATTATCCGTATTCATACCATGAGAGCCTCGATTTCCATCTTTCGCTGCGCGATGGTTATTACTTCTTGGTTTGCTCCAAGAGTTGTTATCTTCGTGCTGGCTGGGACCGTTCAGTTGACGTGGCGGACGTTGGTAACCTACATTGGATGTCAACATCAAAATATTGGATATTGCAAATCAACGATCAGGGAGAGAAATGATGATGGTGATAAAAGGACGAGACCAACCTGCGTTGGCGGCACCGTTTTCGCGGGTTTTGTTGCCATGACGGGGAGTGTCGCTTGCGTGGTGCCTTCCGCTGCGGGTCGATGCATCTATGGAGAGATATAAATTAAAAATCAGTGTTTGTTTATAGGCAAGTGTTGTATTAAAGTCAAAATACGTATACGAATCATAGTGTGCAGCTAATTTCATCATCCTATTTGTAAACCGAGTATCAACTTGTTTCTTTCTTTTCCTCGCCATTCCCCCTTTCGCTCACGACTTACCGCTGCGGGGCCGCCCACGGTCATTACGCTCGTTGCGTTCGCCACGGTCACTGCGATCATTGTTACGCTGATGTCCGCGCTGGCTATTACCGGGTTGTGGTCCGTTAGTCTTAGACTTTGGACCAGATTCTTTTTTAGTTTTCTTCGATTTTACTTTATCCCATTGGCATGCGTGGCCTATGTTGGGCATCAAAATATGGGAAGATTAAAAGCAAATGAGTGAAGTATAATTTGACGAGAACGATACGCGTTTTTTTCTTGCACTAATGAAATAGAATGTAGACCGATGGCTCGTTTGAATAAATAATCGTCACTCATTGCAAACATCGTGAGAGGACTAGATGTCTGGTCGTAGAGGGGACTCTTGCTAATACAGCAAAACGCGATTGAATACGATAACAGTGTACAGGATGGTCGAATGGGTTGGAAAGATCGTGTATAATTGGATATTGTCGATAAAGTTTATTTATGGTTAAAGGAAAGTAGGCCAAGGCTTAAAAGAGCCAGTTGAGTTGAGCTCATCGCTGAGCGATATTTCCCTCGTGGCTAAGTCTTGTGTGTAGCTGTCAGCCAGGCCTGTTTCTTTTTGCACGTCCGTTTTATCATACGGGGGGTGCTATTTGTTGTTCCAGCATAAACTACATAGTATGTCCGTGTTCTGTCTCATGTGGTCGACTTGCGTAGGTTCCATGAGCCAACTTTTTCTCTATTATTAAAGTAATATGCTACAAGTCACATCTTCTCTTCACCCTACCTTCACTAATTCGGGTAACCGCCGTTTCGAGGTCACCTTCAGCGTCCTGAAGGGTGAAGAGTAAGTCTTCTTCTGACCATTCAGCAAATACTTCCTTCAGGTGTCCCAACGCATCTTTATACATATTTTTCAGTTGTTTGACTTCTTCCGCATCTGCTACGTTCGTGGCTGCTGCCTGGCTATTATGTTTTGTTTGTTGTGAGTTGTGTTCGATTGTTGTCATTGTGTATAGATGTGGGTATGTGAGGATGAAGTTGTGCTTGGGTGGAATGGAGCGGGCGTAGCTGTTTGTTGACAAAAGTGACGATCTCTAAGTGGAAAACGTACTTTGGAAAAAATCACGTCGAAATTTACGGTAAGGAGGGGGGGGGGAGGGGGTGGGGGCGTAAAATTTTTTTTGTATTGATTGTGCAATCATTGTTGACATTATAATTCGCCCTTATTATTCCCAAGTGATAATGCTGGCATTGTGGGATTTTAATTTTGGGGGGACATTACGATATCACATGCACAATTATGGAAGCAAGCGCGAAGAAGATCTTTGTTACGATAATAGATGAAAGAAGATCTGTAAATCAAGAGGATAACGCAAGTGGGAAGAAAATCACCTCAAACTTTGGCCTGTAATTTTTACCTGTTTATTGTTTATTATTTATTCGGCACATTCCCCAAAAGTACGAACATGTGACCAATGTTTACACATCACATCCTAAGCATAAAGAGAAAGAGAAAGAAAAGGAGAGAGAAAATAACAATTAACATACCCATAATCATTACAAAAAGGGCGATTCAAGAATCAGCTGTGAAAGAGCCCACAAACAGTCCAATGCGAAAACTTACAGGCCTGAGGGTTGGAATGGCCATTAATAAATGACCAGAATTATTATATGCCGAAAATGGATATTAGGAATGTCTTGTTTTCTAAGTCATTGTGCAACGTGCAATTATTTTCCGTACCTCTTTTATTTCCCGATTGCAACGTCGACAAATATATAGTCAGTGCTGACCTTTTCATGTGAGCGATGCTGTTCAATAGAATTCGTTTACTTGTTTCCTGAAATACGTTTAATTGAAAACTATACTACTACTACTATTACTACTAAAACTATACTACTACTACTACTACTACCCAATATTCGATTTGAATTTGGTTCTTAAAAATTAAACGCAGATTTTAGTCCACACTTATCTAATCAAAAGGCCGGTCTAAATTGTTACCAGAGCATGCATCGATGCTGCACCTGCACGTTTAATTGGTTTTTCTTATATTCGGGCAAGCATATTCTATTTGTTAATTTGTTGTTTCTGACCACCTTGAATATTAAGTGGGATGGCAAATAAAAGTGGGAAGGAAAACTCGGGCAACCTCTCATGCGTAACGGCGTGTGCCCTGTACTTTTGTAACAGCATACAAAATTCTGTAATGCTATTCATGAACTAAGGTAGTACTAAATACAGTATGTGATACTTTGTGTATGTAATCTGCACATGTTGAATTACCTGATCAAATTATTCTACACTACATATATACTCACGATGGGAAATCGATTTTGCATACATTATTAGTTAATTTCAAACTAAACGTTTATTTCTTCAATGATTAATTTCGAAGACTACCACTTAATCAAGTGATTAAATGCTTAGAGAAAAAGGATTTATTCAACACTTTCTTTAATTTTTGCTTATAACCTTCTTTTTGAATATAAAATATACTGTATGTTGCATAACATGCATATAAGCATATTGATTATTTTATGAATAATGGACTGTCATAAAGCTTTTTCTTCCATCCATAATGTAAAAGGCAGACCATTCCGACATATACGCACGCTATTGCGATACGATATCGGGACAATATTAGGTATTGATAATTTTATCATTGGGAAAGGTATTGCTATATACAGACTATTTTCATGTATTTGATTTGAAGTACACAATATTTCATAACGAAAGTCTACTGTATGGTGAAAATAGACCAAAGTTTGCACAAAACACAAAAATTATCTCAATTTTTGCATCTCATGGTCATTCTTCGTGTTATAATATCTTTGCAAGAGTAATTCAACATGTCACTCACAAGTATCAAAGTAATGTTCTATTGACTGCGCAAAACTCAGTAATGTCGATAAACACTTATGCGGTTACTTTTTATAATCCAAAGTGCTACTTTACACGGTCCTTTATGACTTTCATATCTGTCCTTATTTATATTAAATCTAGGAGTACATGTAATCTAAAGATTGTCAAGTCAATATTAAAATGTTGCAGTCGTCGTGTTTCCAGATGATATAGTTTTTTGCTCTGTAACGTACTCGATATTTGTATCTAACAAGAAACGCAATTAATTCAATCCGATTCGATAAACAATGTATCAACAGCCTCTGTCCATGCCAGTCCTTGATGTTCAAACCAATACGTCCGTGTTGGTGGCTTTGACATGCATGTGTGTAGGTAAATTTAATGGGTATGTTGAAGCAAACATTCTAATTTTAGCCAATTTTAGGACGGTTTAACATGATCCACTGCATACAGTGATAGATTCAAACATGATTTTATATTCAAACAATATGAGATTCGGATGTGTTCAACGTTGTTATAATGTTTGGGGACAATTTCTACGTGTATAGTATGCGAAACTCTTTAATAACGCGACATGTGATTACAATAATAAATAAGTGACATTACCTTTCTTTCTGGTGCGAACAACTACAAGAGTTGTATAATTCTGCCTGTATGTAATCAGTATGTAATCAACTAGTAATCCACAAATTGGTTGTAATTCTCGCAAACCATGTTCAAGATTTTTTTTATTCAAAGCAGCAGCCTTTATATTTATAAATTAATTTTCACATATTATTTATATATCAAATTCTGTCTCGAGATTAGTTAAATATGTGATGTTACAATTGTTTCTGTCAGCACTCATTCTGACATCTATGCTGCTGGAATGTTTGCATTTGGGCGGGATATAATCCCATGACATATGGCAGTTGTTAATCAGTTCCAGAAAATAAGCATTATAGTCTATAAAGTCTTTTTGTGTCGCGTTCTGACGTAATGTACAAGTGATCGACCTGTATATGTATGCTAGCAAGTAAGCAGGGTCTCGCTGAAAAAGCATGTCAATAACATAATCACCGTGTACCATGCGTACAAATCGATCAGTGACTGAAGAAGATTGACAATCGATTGTTTAGTCGACTGTCCAAATGTTCATATATGGTTCACAAAGACAGAGATCAAGTTGTACAAGGAACTTTCAAGGAAACCATTTTAGGCCGACAAGAAAATTACCAAGTTGGCTGAAACTCGTAAATAAAACACAATACAGTGACATTGGGCGTTGTCATACAAGACTTTTTCTCGTTTGCCAAGAGTATATATATTTAGTATTCAAGGTGCATTTGCCAGAATGACTTGATTGGAAATACCACGGAGTAATAATGTAATCATTAATGAACCCGGATGGCGGTTAACATCCCCCCATATGGTACATTCTCATTCTCGATCAGAGCGTATTTGCTAGCATGATAAAAACGTGACAATCATTTTTGCTACACAAAAAGCCCAATATACAACTTTTCTGGACGTGCTGTCCCGGGCAAATGCATGTGTTGTAGTTTGGACGCTCTGATTTGGGTATGTTTTTTTAGAACATTAGTAAATGTAATAAATAGTGTGTTCTAATGTTCTAGACCTTGATCACAATTGGAATATTGGGAATATTTCTTGTGTTTCGTCACTTTCTACTAACTAAAAAGGCACAAATAGTTACATAAACTAAATAAATAACCTAAACTTTGAGTTTAAAAGAAGATAATCTACTATGTTGTTCTTGCAGTGAAACCCGTTCATTCATTTCACATTAACGGCTCATTAAATACCATGTTTTACAATACGTCACGCTTCCTTTATTTGATTACCTAATATAAATAGAATGGACTCGAGTGGTGCAAATTGTATATAAAGGTTTTACTTTATAAAGATGTGAAACGTGACAATGGGCTACAACCTGGTCCACTCGCCACTCTCGAAATCTCAAACGACCCCCCCATGCTCTCCTTGTTTATCATGATGCCCCACCCCCTCATTTAACCCTCTTTCTCAATAACTCTATTACCATCACCTAAAAGAGACATTACGACATATTAAGCATTCCGATTCGCTGTATTTCATATTCATAGTTTACGCCCACTGGCACAACCTAACTATGCAAGGAAAAGCATTCAAATGGTTCGAAAAGCTTTGTGCGTCATATCAACTCGACAATGATTATCCCCCGCCCCCCCCCCGCCCCACACTCTCTGCTCACCCCTCTTTTCCTCATCCAATTTTCCTCAATATTCATGCAACCAGCCCGTTAGTATGCAACTCACTATGAGTAGAGTTGGGAATGAAAGGACTCTCGTATACATGCATGGAAGCTAAAAGCATGCTTGTTTGCGTCATTCAGCTCGAGGTAAGTTCGAGTCCCACGGTAAATAAGTCATTTGCAAAAGAGCGTTCAGAGAATAAGAATAGCATTCTCGGCATAACCGGTTTCAATTACGTCAGTATTATAATACTTTGATACAGCATATGAAACAGCCACTCTACACCAAATGTGCTCATTCTTCTTGGCTTTGAAGAATCTGCAGACAAACAGATAGACCTACTTTATTACTAATGTGAGAGAGTAATACTTTTTTTTGAAATCAATACTATAATTCTCGATTTCGTTTGTTTTTTTTTTAAAAGGAAAAAATATACAAAAGATGCAAAAGGGTTTATGTGTGGTAGAAAGGAAAAAAAAAAGAAAAAGAAAAGTATTTTATATTACAAAAGGTGAGTTTAACATCAAATAAGAATTGCGTAAGAACAATGTTCATGATTTATCCAGTAGATGAAAATGGGAGGATTATCCAAACTCGGAAGCGAAACCATTCATTCATGACAGCCGATTGTGGAATCTTTACAACCTCCGAGTATATCTTCCTCGAAACCAAAGACCAATTTTCGATAGCCGAGTTTCAAGTTTCCATGAATTAACCCGTAACTGAATCAGC
>CAJVPJ010000646.1:0-20029 GCA_910592205.1 Paraglomus occultum | reverse complement strand
TGTTCATTCTTTTCTACTCCAGTTCCATTGGCATAACATAAAGCAGTTGAATGGTATGAAAAAGCAGCTGAACAAGGAGATACCAGTGCTCAATTTAATCTTGGTACATGTTATAGATATGGAACTGGAATAGAAAGGGATGAACAAAAAGCAGTTGAATGGTATAAAAAAGCTGCTGAACAAGGAGTTGCCAGTGCTCAATATAATCTTGCTGATTGTTACTATCTTGAAATTGGAGTAAAAAAGGATGAACAAAAAGCAGTTGAATGGTATGAAAAAGCAGCTGAACAAGGAAATGCTGAGGCTCAAAATAATCTTGGTATATGTTATAAAAATGGAACTGGAGTAGAAAAGAATGAACAAAAAGCAGTTGAATGGTTTGAAAAAGCAGCTGAACAAGGAACTGCCAGTGCTCAATATAGTCTTGCTTTATGTTATAATAATGGAACTGGAGTAGAAAAAAATGAACAAAAAGCAGTTGAATGGTATGAAAAAGCAGCTGAACAAGGATATGCCAGTGCTCAATTTACTCTTGGTGTATGTTATGAATATGGAATTGGAGTAGAAAAGGATGAACAAAAAGCAACTGAGTTATATCAGAGTGCAGTAAAACAAGCACATATATCAATACAAGTTGAAAATGGTTTGCATTATAGCAGAATGACAGGAGGTAGAATTGACATTAAGCATGTAATTGACTTGTGTCTATCAGGAGCTAAAAAAGGAAATCCTTATGCACAATATTTACTTGGTCTGTATTATGAAAATGGGGTTGGGGTAGAAGCAAATATTAAAAAGGCACTTGAATTTTATGAAAAAGCAGCTGATCAAGGATATAGTAAAGCAAGAAGTAAAGTGTATACTTTTTATGAAAATGGGTCAGAAGTAAAGGAAAAAATAAGAGAAAAGATTGAGTTGTATAAAGGTGATAAAAAGTAAGGTTGTTACAGAGTTTTTGATATTGACACAAATTACAATGGTTGCAAATTGGATAACAATTGCATTTCAAATATGAAATTTTTATACTTGTGTTAAAATGAATAATTTGGAAAATTTTAATATTTATATTGGGTATTAACAGCAGGTTTATTAAACAATTATAGTAATAAAGATATATCTGTTACAATAAACTACCCCAAGAGAGCCAGAATCAGTTACAGTTAAGAACTGAGATGCAATTACATTGCCTAATAAGATGTTCATGTCCTAATCGAGATACGTTTAAGGAGTAAGTCAATATATTAATATAAAAAAATATATTGCTTAATTGATTTTGTATAATAAAGTCTTGTTGGAAGGCAGATACCTTGGCATTTTGAGCGTCAACCCCCGTTTCCAAGTGGATTGAAAGTATGTTTATTATCAAGCAATTAACGAGATCGAATCTCTACTCTTATTGGTCGAAATCTAAATCCTTTGTTTTTCATCGGACCTATTGCATGTTAAAAATAACAAAACAAAACCACATATTCCGCTTGTATTTCTAACTTATTGGAAGATAGAGTTTGTGAAATACCTACTGAGAAACAAGAGTTAACCCGTAAACATTAATGGAATTCGTAAATTAGTCTAAGATGTAGAAAGGTATAGACGGCATAATACTACGTCGATAAGCTAGTCACATGGTAAAATTTTCCTCCGCAGTAATCAAACAACACTCCTGACGATCAATTATTATTAATTAGATGTTACTCGGAGCAAACGCGAGTAATGCGATTTTGGTGACAGCGTGGGAAAGAGAAAATACGCGCTCTGTGGCGTAGAAAATCTAGTAAAAGCAAATGTATATAAGGAGCTGTCCCGACCGTCAAAAATTCTCATGTTGAAATTGTTGATGTTATGAAATAAATAATATTGATACTAAAGCATTCGAATATAATAAACGATCGATCTGATCTTTATCCTTTAATTATTACGAAACTTTTTACTTTTATTATTTCTATCGTCGTAAAAACTAAGCTTTTTGGCTTAACTATCGGCAGTAAATCGGTAACAACCCGTAGCTGTATTTAAACGTTAGTTGTCAGCGCAATAGATCGTAGTACTCTGTCTTACACAATATTCAGTCATTAAGTCGGTATGAGAAGGTTTTGGTTTTTTGCAATACTTTTCACATGTCTCATGCTTCTGAGCAAATCAGGTTTTTTGTTGATTAAAAATATGTTCACTTACACTTTGTGTTTACGGTTTTGTAACATCATGTGAAGAATTGTGTTGGTATAATCTTATAATACCTGATATTGTGTAACAGATAAAGCTTTGCTTTGGTTATTATTATTATTATGTCAGTATATCGAGCTTAAATTCTTATTATTATATGAATGTGACAAAATAATATCAGTTTTCAGAATTGCGCAATGTTATATGAAATATCATAATCAGTTTTCTGAGTGAATTTTATTGTACGTGTTTTGGAAATTAGAAAAATTATCAGTTTTGGCATTTATCGGTTTTCTGAGTATCATATATCAGTTTTTTTGACTGTAGTTCAGAAATAAATCTGTCAGCACTTTACGTTAATCAAGGGGTATTTCACGTGTCTATGAAATAGACCCAAACAAATGACTATAATATATAATCCATCAACAAATTCTATTATGAGAGTGGAGGACAAAGATGATAGCACGACGGGAATGTATAATGTGTTGGAAAAGACAATTTGACAGGAAGATATATATGAACAATGTATCCTCGACTTTGCTATGCAAGCGGTAGTAGAGTAAGTTGAACAGAAACCCCAATTGAGCTGTATCAAAAAATATCTGAACAAGGAAATGGAATGACACGCCAGAGCATACCGTCCTTTATCGCATTGGCTGGAATACGTCATTGAAATTGGTTGAAACATTTATATTATCTTGACAATTATAGTATAATGATTAATTTTCCGAAAAAAATTTGATATTATGCTCAACACATTATACCCTATAAATAGTATAGCGATACTGATATATTAATATGTATACACTTGTGGCTCGACTATCATTATGCCGCGTGGTGTTTTACTTTTAAAATTTTGCACAAGGCATGTCAGAAATTCTTTCTTCTTGAGGAAGCGCTGCCAACTTTCGGCAGCAATGATGACTCGGCAGCTGATAATGCGTTGCTTTCGCGAGTAACTCGCTCGTATGTCTTTTCGAAATAGTGTAAAACAATTTTACGGGCGCTGGACGCTCTTTGACTTTTTTTTCAGCCGTATCTCGTAGTTCTTTAGGGATAAACTTGTCGGTCGATTGGCTGATCGTATCCAAACCGTGTTCTAGCATGGTCAACATGGACAATATGCCTGCAGTCATCATATGCTGGCACGTTCTTTGGAAATGTGAAGGCTTACGCTCTCCATGTTCCTCTTTATACTCATTTTACATCGCCCATCCGACGATACGCTGATGTCATTGTTTACCGAATGTTGGAAACTCTCTTACTGGCGGTAAGTCGTCAATTGGCTCTTTTTTTTTACTTGTTCTGTAATTTATATTCACAGAGTATATGTATATTTGTATATTTATAACTAGTAATCTCAACGTTGGTTTCCAAATACTTGCAATGCGAATCAGTCTTGTATACGTTATCCCTGATTATTATTAAACTTCGAATATTACGTCTATTTCTTTCAATAGAATTAGTTTGGCGAATAATTCTGCACCTTATTAAATATAAACCTGATTACAAAGATTGCAGCATAGTTGAAAGCATATACCACTGGTACGAGAAACATTACCGGATAGAAAAATCTACCAGGAAATGAACGAAACAATACGCGGATTTTGTTCGAATATATCAATTATCCTAAATGCAAAAAATTGCAACAAACAATTAATTAAATAATTATGCTGAACATGTCGTTTGCGAGGAGACTACGATTGGTCTATCGTGTTGTGCAATGTATAGATTGCATGTACCACTGAGCGGAGATTACCAAGTGTCTTGGAAATAAAGTCTTACACTATTACTATTGAGATTACCGAGTGCGTCAGTTTGATCTGCGTACTAATACACAAATATATCGATTACCGTCGAATTCTGCAATGCCACAAGTGTAACACACTTTCAATATTTAGAGCGACAAAGACGACAAGCAGAATGATTTCTTTACTGCAAAATGACCTACTACTACCACACAGATCCAGTAACAATTTTTGTCAACGACGATAAGGTGATAGCAGCGGTAAGTCAGTAGCGAGTTTATCGATTTTTAACAAAAATATCCATTAATTTATATTAAATTTGTTAGTTTGCTGTTATCTGCGCAGGGCTCACGCTCTTTTATATTATAAGGAATCAGGACGTTGGCTTATCTATCTATAAACTCCTAATTAATGGAATGGCTCTAACTTTTTCCATATTAGACATCAAGAGCAAAACAGTGGACTATATATATAATGTTCTCGATGAGGATGTTCAGATAATAACTTACGGATTGACGCCAACAATGCTATTGACGTTGACGTTATATACGCTAAAGCGTACACGATTTAATGATGGCGATGCTATTTTTGGCACAATTTTGCTGATTATTACTTGGTTGTCTGTAGTAAGTTTACGTTATTAATGTACTCGGCGTCATATGTCTGTTACATTTACTAATATTTAACTTCGTAGATTGGTCGTTTGGTAATCAGATTGACTCCGGCTGGATTGAATCTGTTAATTTTAACATAATCATTATTGCACAGTTTATAATTAATGCGATAGTAGTTATTTTTGTTGCAATTCGATTGATACATCGTCATAATATGACTCCACAAAAAACGTTATTATTTGTATTGAATCTGACTAGACTTTTGTTCATATTTGTCTGGTTGGTGTTAGACGGACCAGCATACATTATTTCTTTTTACTATCACAACTTTCCAATTACGTTCGTTAATTTAGATATAGCAGATACCATAGTTATTATCATAATTCTGGTTTTAACGTCTGTCAATATCGAATATCCTCAGACAGTCAATGCGGTAGGAGGGTATATTACCCCTGTCAATACAGTAGGGAATGTTCCCCTTGTTAATACGGGATCAGTTCCCCCTGTTAATATAGTGGGAAATCCCAATAACGTAGGCATGGGACAAGTCCCTGCAGGAGTTTGTTGATCATCATGTCAGTTTATAGAACAGTTGTGCTGAGCCCGACCGACTATGTCGACCGGGCGAAGTACGACAAGCGTAATAATAGTCTAACTTTGCTCGAAAGATAACGGAGGATTATAGAGTTAATGAAATAAGAATATAAAAATTTGTTAAATTAACTTTTACAAATGCAGAATCAAGATACATTTGTATGGTATGAATATAGTTTTATGTGTTAGGAATTGTTTAGCTAACTTTCGCAAACGGCTATTACGCTTGCATTAATGGTACATAAATGCAATGCCTTATGATTACCTAATATCCCATTAATTCTAGACAGTCACATGTTTTCCGCAGGCCAAGATCACGTCTCTATCAGTCGCTCTCCAACGTGGAACGTGGGACACAAGGATGCAACGATGACTGATCCAAGCGCATTTTGAAGAGAAAATTGAGTACACGATGCTGGTTGGCTTGCTGCATAAAAGATAGAGTAGCGAAATACCCATCTATTATTCCATTTGGACACAAATGCTGCTTGAACAGATAGTGCCTATTTGTCAAAATCGATAAGCATTCCGATTGTCCTTTTCTATCAAAGGATTATTTAAGAACATTACTTTCGCTTCCTGTTGTATAAGTAATGAAGACGATGCAAGTTGAAGTGAATGTAGATAGTGAGGCGAGACCATTGAGATTTCATCAGTAATAAGCATTTTTAAAAAAACTTCGATGATGACAGTGTAAAAGCTTAAGATGTAATCGTTTAACGAAACTAATGAAGATGCTTATTGACGTATTTGTTCAATTTTTTTATTTGACCTTCAAACTTCAGTATGTGATATGAAAGTAGACCGGATGAAGTTAGGAATAATACGTAGCATAAAGTTTGAGTAAAGAAAAAACTTACCAATTCTGATACAGTTGTCATGAGAAATTATAATTGGTTCGCTACGACTATAGTCGAACCCCGTTATAATGAAGAGCGGAAACATAGAAATTTGGTTTAATTAGTAAATTTTGTATAACGGGGTTAAATTGCCAGAATTGTGCTTATTTAACTTTATCTAATATAATAATAAGTATCAGATAATGGTATTAGTATATCAGTCATTACCAAACTCATTCAATAATTTTCAAATTTGTAACTCCAACTCTTATTACGCACTTTGGTGCTTTTCGATTATTATATTTTTATTAAAAATTTCCTGGTAAGGAATTAGTTTGTCTTCCTGTACTAGTACATTTCGAGAGTATGATGGGGAACTGTTTTTTGTAATTGGCTTCACGGATAAGGACAATTATTTTTTCATATCGTTTGGCCAAATCACCAATGATGTTCAATAAAATTTAATTCACAGTGAAAGTGTACAAACGTGGCCTGAGTCCAAACTAATGCCAACCTTTGAGCCAAAAAATCTAGTCGTAAAGATATAATTTTTCTTTATATCGAAAAACTTTTTCTAATTTATTTATTAACCATAACTTTTACTCTCTTCCTAAGTTTGATCGTAAAGGAAAATAACTTCATGTGCTTATTGTTATTTTTTTTGACGTAAAATTTATTGGTTTAATTTAAGAATAGGGAATTGTTGCAGAGAACCCATAAACAAGTCAATTTAGACTGGTGTGTATTAACCATGCAGAATTCTACGCTTGCCATAAATATTCGTTCATATGAGCAATGTAGACATCAATCGCGAAATAACGAGTCGGGATCAAAATCATCAGCGAAATTCCATGTCCATTAGATAGTGCAAGTACATGATAAGAAAGATCTTTCGACCAAGATATGGTACGGTCACTCAATTGGACTCATACCCACCTTATTATTATGTATTAGATAGTACAAAGTGACGGGATAATGACATGTAAATCGAAGTTAATGTTAGCTTAGCTCTGTTTTAAATTAAAAATTAAAATCTCCTTCGACTCAAGAGTTATTAATAATTCGCTTTACCTTCTATTTAGTAGCTTTGGTATCACGTGATATAACATTCTTGTTGAAGATCTTCCAGCTGGGAATTTAGAATTTGAACTTTACTGGTTTCTTGGTGACATCACTAACAATATTACCAGCTGTTGACTATGCCCCTCCGTTTCGTAACATGTACGCTTACGTCCACAATTACTAGACGCATCTTGTCGATGAATAGAAGAAATTGAAATGGATAATAGCAGAAGTAATCGAGGACAAGAGACGAGTAGTAATACGTATCACGATTTTTCGGTCGGATTAGTATGAGAGTGCGTCGAATGTGCAGATGGTACAATTGGACTTAAGAAAGCCATTAATGTCGAGGCAACGAATGTTTTGGAAGAAGAGTCTTGTCGGACATACGCGTACCAATCGGCTGGTATTATGGGGAAAATAAAGACTTTGATAAGTTATATGAGAGATAATGGGTCATGGAAGGATGTTTTGTTTAACATAGAATTGAGCTCTGCACAATGATAGCGATGATGCAGGAAGTGTAGGAAACCGTGAAGAATAAGAGGCACACTGAGAAACGATGATTTTTTAACACATTGTTGTCGGCCAGCGTAGTGCTGCACGAAGTCACTAGAAAGGGGAGGGGTTGATCGAAATTTCGTTGCTGTATTGAAATGAGAACTTTGCTGAGGCGGTCGTGGGATGGAAAGTCAACAGATTTACGGAAGGATACTCGGATAAGATGAAACGGAGCTGTTGTTGAATGTGGAATGTTTAGTGCGGAATAGCTCTGCCGTCTGACATTACTGCACCCATGTTAGGGATATTTGAATACGGTGAATAATAAGATAATGGCGCATGGTGAGAGGATTTATATTCATTGAATCTCATTTTGACGAGTGAAAAATGGTGAGGTGAAATCTTAGGTAATACCCTCTCTTATTATATGCTATTAAGGAATCTTTTCATTCATTAATATTAAGACGGAAAAAGTCTTCAGACAGGATTCGTCAGATTACAAGGGTTTTGGGCATAAAGTTATTTCAGTGTCAGTATCTGTCGAATGACCCATTTTCCTGTCAGATTCACGTACGGTATTGGAGAGATGAAATAGTCAATCCGTGGGTATAGAATATCACTGGATATGGAACTTTTATGCGTCAGACAACGTTTCGTTTCAGGTTCATGACGAGAACGCAGCGCCGATGTTTGAGCAGTATGGTGTGTGAGTTTTACGTATTGGGATCCTTGAGGGAGTTGTTAAGCGTTGGAGGGGGCTTGTATCTGGGATTAAGTATATCATTTGAATTGACAATTAATATTGATCACGACGCATTTGTCATAAAAATGATATTTATGAGATAACCTATGTGACCAGCCTTGTCTGATCACGTATATTGTAATCAAGATGATACATTTTTATGCGTTTGAGACTTGTCGTTACAGCGACATAGTACTGTAGCGTAGTCATTAGATATCGATCCAACATCATCAATAGCTGTATTAAGTATGTGTTAATATGGGCTGCAATTATAACAATTTTGGCGCATTTTAGAAGAATGATCGCGTCTTGTCCCGTAATTATTTCCGTAGCAAATGCAATAATTAATCTTTATTCCAAAACACGGTATAATCATATAATACCCTAATTGTACCCATCAGTTTGAGAACGGATTAATTATCGAGAGTTAGTTATAATGTACATTGAGGTCGCAAGTAGTTTTAAAATCAGTAATTGTCATTTTCCATCTGGTTAAAAGTAGGAGAGCTACACTTTGCTCAAACTCTACTAAGTTCCTAGAGTCGATAATCGATCGCTCTCCTGTATTTGTATACTTTAACTTGGTACATAACATGTACAGCGTGTTAACAAAAAAAGGCGAAAAAGAAAGAGAAGCTTTCAACATCGTACATACATATGTTGTGCAATATAAATATTAATTCGCGTTTTTTTAACCATCAAAAAAGATTTAACCTTTGTTCTGTTCAATGCACTCGGATCGGACAATCGTTTACATTTTATTTGTTTCAATTATCTTTAAATATAAATTGGTGAAAATATATGCCCAATTGAATATTACAACAAAGCTTAGAAATTTTATCAATATCTATTTCAAATGTTAACAAATCTTTTTTTTTTCTCACAGCCAGTTTTTTGTCTCACACTGTATTTGTACATTAATACAGATGTAGGGTAACAATATCACTGATGTTTCGTGATAGCTCTTCTTCAGATGAATTATAGGTCCTGAATAAGTGTCTCTTGACTCCCATGCAAAAGCCTTCATTGGTTGTCTGACATATGATTATTAATTGTTCAGAAATTTTCAGCAATATAAATTAAAACTATCTAGGGGAGGATATAGATAATAATAACACCTTCTTTACTAGCTGTAAATAAGTTCGTCATATTTAGAGATCTGCTGGTTCGCACGGACTAACTGGAATATGGACTTTGTCCTTTCTCACAAAACGGAGGATCCCGTTTTCCTTGTAGAATAAGTCTACACATAAGTGCATGCCTATTATTATTGTTGTTATTTATATTATTATTTTTAAATTTAAAAAAAAATAAATGTCTTTTATCTTTTGAATGGTATAACCAACTCTACCTATTATTTCTTCACATGCAATGGCAAGTCGTCACATGTACGATGTGTGAATGTTTCCCTATACAATAGTCAGGTAAGTGCCTAAAATCAGTTTCTGCTCTTTTGAGTAGGTCTCAGATTCAATGAAATGTAAGTAAGACAAAAGAGTACCTTGGAAGTGAATCAAAAAAAAATCTGCTGGAAGCCGATAGCGGCAAAACGAAGAAAACCGTTCTCATGCTTAATTCAGTTTTCTACCGACAAATTCCCGATTCCGCTGACGTAAGTTTTTTCGTGCAATTTTATTTCTTTCAAATTGTTTCCCTAAACATTCGCACATTTTGAAGTCAATCCGGCAAATAGTGTTTGGTGATGGGCAAGGAATAGGAATTTTTGCCTTTGAATGCTTACCTATCCAGAAAATAAATAGTGGAATCGTTCTTTGATTTGGGCGGACGTTTGATGTTTTCGCGTCTAAGACATTATTTAAAAACGGGGTCTTGGATAAGGGTTCAATTGTTACGGAGGAAGAGCTAAAAGCTGAAAGACCCAGAGCGACGAGGACAAACTCGGAGCGGATGATACCGTGAGAAATGAATTGAGCACGCGCTCTTTTCATTGTTAGTTTTCTTCTTTCAAAGTTTCAGGATTATCAACGTAGGCCATATCCCAATTTCATCATATTCTCTTCGAAAGAAGACCAATTTGCTATCTTTAAGGACACCTGGTAGACATTGCAAAAAAATGAATAACGTGGATCAAATAAGAGATAGCATAACACATCTTGTGAATCATACTATGAGCATAAAACTAACATATAAATATGACAAACTACCAATTCCAAGTTTCGATGTACAAGTGAAACCGATACCACTCAAAACCGATACTTACAGACGTCTGCAACCCGATAAACCGATATCTTTTTTGGCGATAGTCATAAACATCGATTGAGCCTTGCGCGATATTATAATGTACTACAAATCACGAACGTGACCCAATTCTTGCAATTTCATTGGTTCAACATGACTTAGCAAGGCCGAGCCACACTGTTGATATCTACGATGCCGTATGTTGGTCTAACGAAGCATGGAGTACCGTTACTGAAACGAAATTGTTGGACATTCTTCCTGATACCTCTTTTACCACTGATACGATAGTACGGCAGCAAAAATGCAACAACAGATAAGATCGATGAAACCACTGCCGGCCGCAGAGTTTTATGATAAAGTACCAATCGAACACCTACGATGATGATGACATTCTTGCGGCACAATAGTTCTTTAAAGTTGGTGCTAGAAAATGTGCTATTGCAGTTTATCAGTAATCCTCCGCAATTCGTTTACGTGTTCTGATTTTAATCATTGTGACTTCAGATAATAATAATATGCATTGTGACCTTCATGAGTTTAGCATTAAGTTGTATTCTTTGTAGCGTCATTTTCTATAAAAGGCAATCGCGCAAGATAAATTCTTTATCGAAATATTGTTAAAACGCTTATGAATTGGTAAACCGAAAATGTCTGATCATGTATGGTGTTACACCAAACTGTCACTTTACAAATACTGTACAAGCCATAATAATAATAAGAGAAATTACCTCTGAATCAAGCATGTATGAAGAGATTAACGTTAAATATCACGTAGCTACTGGCCGCTACATTCCCATCGACAATAGGTCAGCCTTGCCTTCGGAAAAAGACATTGAATTACGTAGACTTAGGTCTTTGAATGCTGAACTCAGAAAACACAATGCTATCTTGCGCGAACGAGTAGTGTCGCTCGAAAAGAAAGTAGACAAACTTGCGAAACAGAAAGAAGCGTTTAAGGAAGAAGCATCTAGGTATCAGTCGGCTCTCGGCGATGCAACTAGTCACATCTTCAAAGAAGATGATCCCAATAACCCAATATTTTTGAAACGCCATATACACGCATTAGAAAAGAAACTTGACAACATCGCTAGGACAAAAGGCGCAATGATAACCATTAATGCTTCCGAGGCAACAAAGTTAGTTAATAGATATTTGCATCCTTACAAAATACGAAGGGCTGACGTAGACAGGGTATTGATTAAAGCCGCTTTCAAACGAGTAATTACCGAGAAAATTTTGAAAAAGACAGCTGTCGCACACAAAAATGCTATGCTTCCCACATCGAACAAGGAAACGTCCGCGCTTGAATTTGACATAGCTCAGACAACCGAAGCTCTTTGTGCCATGATTACTCAATTCATTTATGATAACCAGATAAACGATAATATTGCAGATTTGATCCCAGATAAAATCCGGCAACAAACATACAGCCTGCTCGGAACTCATGCGTTTACCAATATGAACCAACCATTCATCCAAGAAACCTCAGCGGAAGTGTTAAACGTTCTCGCTAAGTACCGTACAAACAAGAAAGACACCCAAGAAAGGCTATTCTTACAGACAATGGATACGATCCGTACTTTGATTCGTGTACTGTATTTTCGTCCAAAGGTGTTTGGAAATTCGAGAGTTGAATTCGTCGAGTCTGGGATCGAGTTCGATGATGCTCTTATGAGAGGTGCTCAATTATACGAGGATGATACTGAGGAAAGCGTATTAGTGGCGCTATGCTCATTGCCTATGGTTTACAAGGAACAGAAGAAAGACGATGACATAATCTATGTTAAAGCAAAAGTGTCGCTGAGAGAGAAGAACGATGAAAGGTTTGAGCTGAAAACGGGCGATGAGGTGGAAGAGGTGGATAGTGATGAAGAAGAAATAGTAGTAGTACTAATGAACGGTAGTGATAACGATGATAAACGTGAAAGGAGGCTTAAAGTCAGGATTAGGGGATAGTTATGTTTATTAGCATGACAAAATTTATGCGACTAGTTGTTAAATGTACAGGGTGAATAAGAACAACATGCGTTTGCAGTGACATTTCTCAAAGAATGTCGCGCCAAATGTATCGTATGCTGGGGAGAGATACGTATTGCCCTGTGTTAGACAATTGATTGCTAAAATTTGGGTGGGATACCGCATCGGTTGGCTGCCTGATGCCCACAGATAACTGCTATCTGACTATGAAGTGCGAACCGTTGTAATTTATGAAGAATGTATTAGAATCAGTATATTGTAAATTAAAATAAATTAAAATGATATAATTGGAGAAACGCACGTGATAAAATTTTGATCTACTATTAAATACGACACGCTGACCGTTGATATGATAACGCAGATGATGGAAAGGCGCAATCAGGCAACACATACTTCATCGCTAAGCAATTTACTAAACGGACACTGAATTAAAGCAAAGGATTATACATTACGGGTTCTCAATCAATGCTACCGTTGTCAGCTTTATTGAGACCGATCAACATCGATTAACGTTCTTGAAGACCCTTCTTTCTAGAAGGTTAAACGGTATCGGGAAGAGTGACTTGCTGACGAAGACCACCAGCTTCTGTTCGCGATTATGAAGATTTTGATTTTGGATCGCCATAGACGTACAACTGTTTTCTTCAAAAAGATATTAAAAAAAAAAAGATGAGCCAGTGATAAAGAACAACGTCCCGATTCAAAAATTGGTTACTTGAACATTACGATATTGGATTAGCACTGGAAGTAGAGGAGTCGTTCTCTAACATTGTTGATGTGGTTGATAATAATAAAGTCTCTGAGGTTACTGTAAGATTCTGGGAGTTAAAGAATGTGTTCTATCGGTAGGTGAATTTAACACAATGCTTGCTTGAATTTGGTAGCAGTACTCATAATGGTGATGTTATTTTATTAATTTTACTCCTTGGCTATCACTTTCACTCCCAATGCGAAAAAAGTTGGTGGGAAAGAGACGCGTTGAAACAGAGTTTGAATATCAATAATAACGAACGTGCTGTTAACACCGGTTCGTAAACTGAAAGCGGGAAGAAAAGCGTGCGGTAATTAATGCGCTACAAACGGAACAAATCAAATTTGTAAAAGCAAAACGCAATAATTGTGTAGTTCTATTATTGATGTCAAATAGTTTATACCAAATCAAACATCGCGAAGGTGCAGACATTATGAACCCCGAGCCGAGATGTGGCTTATCACGAAGGTGAATATGGTAGTGAGAGTGCTAAACTCGACGACAAAGTCTCTTTGTCGCTCCAAGAATTATATCAGTAAATTTGGAGCTTATTTCCAAGAGCGTGTCCAATATATGGCATCTATCCGTTTATCACACCTTCACTCATTACCTTAAGTTCTTGTGCGCTTACTCAACATTATTACCCTCCTTCCCGGCATAGTAATCTTCGCGTGAAAAACCGTTCCCAATCCTCACAGACCAAAGAAATCTCTTTGTCTACTTGCAAATTGTACGATTAACCCCAACGTATTCTTTATACAAGCTGTTGGTACACAACTATGCTTAATGAAATAGCGTAGTCTTTGCGACATACAACTAGAGATACTACGCCGCCCTATTGATTTATTGTACATGGATCAATCGCGTTCCATCTAATTCCTGGCGTAGGATGTATTAATCACATTCGAAACTTGTGAAATTTATTATTCTATCGTCATATTTACTACATTAAATTCGAATTGTGTTCGATGAAGTTTATTATTATTTTTTGTCGTATTTATTATATTTTATTATTGGCTTAATATAAGTGTAAATTTATGATGGTCACCGTTTTATTTGAAACGATGCGCGTCCTCATCATAAAGGGGGGAGCGGGCGGATTCTATACATCTATCCCGCCTACTATCAGTGTTAGAAGTGGATGGATAGATGTATAACTTTTTAAAAAAATTGAAGCCCGCTCAGATTGCCTCTTGCTGGCAATCATATCGGATAATCTGTGCAAATAATAAATAATATTAGTGAAAGTTGTAGACTGTATCAAAACAATATTATTATTTGAAATCACACTTACAAATTTCCGATTCGAGAGAGACGTCCACCATCGCCGATGATGGACGTGCATTTCTTCTTGAGCGTTGCTCAAGCACGGAAACGCGGCGATGTGAGGGCGTCTAACAAAGTATACAGCATTTAGTCACCGAATATTCGTGTATAATAACTCATACTAGTCCACCATCAAAGCTTGATACTTACGCAACGCCCCCAGCCGTCATCGCTTCTCGATCATGGGTATTCCCGCTTTGTTCGTGGGAACCGAATCGACTACATAATAAATCAATGCGTGATAGTAAGCACAACTTGCCATCATCCAGCTCTACGTAAGGAAATAAGTGGCCGCACGGGAACATGAGAGACTACCTTCGTGTCCTCCGGTGTCCGTAAGGAAACGTGTTTCGGTCCCTCGATACTAGTTATTAATTCTCGACTAACTTTAGTGTCGAGGGCAACAGCAAAAGTAATTAAAAACCCCTTCTTTCTTAAGAAGGAGAAAAGTTAATATTTATAACTATCTCCGTATGCTTGTATTTATCAAAAACCAAGGGGAGAGTGGCCTGAAATCGGCTCACGCAAAAGAAAAAGTTTCGTTGCGGATTGAGGATGTAAACAATCGACGTGACTAGTTAATCACTTTGAAAATCATTTACTAAAAAAGATAACGCATTTATCCAGGGGTTGTCGAAGTTATCCTTTTTGGTAGTTTTGACAAAAATAAACCGGACCCATCCCAAAAATCAATGATTGAAACAAAGGAATATCTAATGTCGCGGCTGATCCCTTCACTCTCCAGCTTTAAAAATTTTTAATCAAATGATTCTTTAAGTGTGCTAGACAATTAACTGTCGGGGGTTTTGGATGGCAAATCACAATTAGGCTATTATGCTTATTAGCTGGCAGCAACAAAATTTACTATTGTAATCCAAGTTATAACAGCATGTTATATGTTATAATGAATTCTCCTTGACGCTGAACCAGCGACCACACTGGATATCCTCTGTCAGCAACACCCATTGCAGACATGATTGGGTCTCATTCTGCTTTGTCTTTGACCCAGCTTGCAAAACTAGCGTTCAGTCTGTCACTGTTATTGGTAATCTTTTATTCGTTGATTTGAAATATGAAGTAAGTAAAACACATGACATAATAATTTTTGTTACTATTATTGCAATTGAGAAGACACGCTACTTGTAAGCCTCCCCAAACAGAGCCGTCACGTGAATTGGCTTCTGAATCTTGTTATTATCGTGACTTTGGAAAAATCTTTTGCCACAGTCACCGATTAACGTATCTGCCATTAATATTAAGTAAATTGTTTAAAGAGTTAGAGTGAGCCATTGGAGTTTAATAAAAGAATGTGAAAGCCGAACCTAATAGACTCAGTAAGAGCATATGAAGCAGCGTTTAATAAATGCTGGTGTTGCTAACAATCTGAACCGTTAGGTACGGAGGCGCTTATGGCCAATTCGGGTGGGTGTTTCTTAAAAATTCCTGATAGCTGGCATTATTTCCCCATAAACAAGATTCTAGGTGGCAATTATGCCAGCAGAGCAAAGATTGCCCGATGGCATTCGGGGAGAGTGGCGCGCATATGCCAAGCAAATGTCGCTTTTTGGAGAATGTAAAAATATTAAAAGCCGTTTATTAAATAAATGGCTTGCCAAATTGTCCCGTTTGATATCTGAATAATTCTCCCGTTACGAAAGTGAAAAAAAGTGGAAAGCCAAGATGATGCAATTCCTTGAAGAGAAACAAAAAATAAAGAGGGAAGATGAAAAGGATGAGGAGGTCATGTCGCGTAGCTGAAATAGAAAGCTTTTCTCTCTCGTTCGGGTACTGTAACATGGCTGCTACCACTGACGTACCGTGACAATAATAATAACAATAAACAAGTTTGTTTTGATCACGGTTGTTTTTTCACGTTACAGGCCGAATTTGTTCTGCAGATCATAATAATCACACGACATTTATCCATAAAATTTACGGACACGTGATTATTATTATATTGTCTACATGTAAAATTTAAGTTTTTGGCATAACAATAAAATTAATTTTTGTGCACCCACAGTAAAAATTTTTGTTCAAAATGCTTTTGAAATAATAATGAGGATTGCGTGTCGATTGATCTAGTACATTTTCAGGGACTTCTCCTGTGCAAGAACTTTGACAGCGGAGACAACGAGAATGCTGAGAATTCCGTGTGAATGACATCGTGAATAGTAGCTGATGATGTGAAAACTGAGGAGGATACTTTATAATAGCATTGCTTGGGAGTATTGCGGGATGGTTGGATCGAACAAAATCGGCTTGCTGAAATTGCTAACGTTCATCCGGCCAAAGGAAGTCTATTGTTACAGAGTTATTTTACTTTAACAATTCTCCAACTCCACATCAGCGCGCTGAGCGCCTCGGGCTAGGAAAATTGGTTTAAGGTATATCTTTTACGCAGGCAAATAATCCAACGTCAACACATTCTCTTTCAAAATGCAAGCGATAGCCATGTCCGTTTTGCATTCTCCAAGTACTGACGCGAAGAATCTGAGGGCGAAATGGAGCGGGATCGCGACTTGAAGATTCTGACCAAAAGTCGTTGCGCTCGCATGATCCAAATGGATTCCGTTATAGGAGTTTCAACAGTCCATTAGTGACTGAACTACCGCCGGGGGACTAGGTTGACGCTGGACACAACAATAAGAGTATGATAATGTTAAGCTTTATCATCTAATCGAGCAGATTCGACCCTGCCATATCATATGGACGGATGGGGGCGATTCATACTTGCTTCAGCGGATCTTCACTGTTCTGTCTGAAGACATAACAAGCAAATAGTATACGATCGTTATACGTCGGCGAGGAAGATCAAGAAAGCTTGGCGCGCATTCTTGGGGACAGATTATCAAAATTCTTCTTCGCAACCGGAATGTTGCATAATGTATGATTCTACTATGTTCGTAGAGGTCTACTGTCCTCAGATTATAACGAGAGAATTAAATTTGTTTAATCTAAACGGAACCAAGAATACATTTGCTTTATTAGCGACGTGAATGCCTTATACAGAAAAACAGTCATAACTTATTGTGGACTATCCTATCACCAGTAAATGTCAGCATGGAGAGAATGAACAGCCAGTAAAGATTAGGTCCTACTACTTATCAAGCGACGGGTAACCTTTTAGGTCCTAAGTTCTATTTACTCATATCTCAAGATTGTTGACATCTCATGCGTCACCATTATTTGATTCAGCTGTAGGTTGCCATATTGTCAGTGGACAATGTATTCACAAAGACTCAAACTTTAATCTTGTCGTCGCGTTCTATGAATGAATATTATTTGAGGCGCGATCTTCACCTCCCATCACCGCATATTTCCAGTCTGCATTTATCATCGACATCGCCTGTTCTCCTCTCAATTGCTCACGCGTCATCAGCGTTTGTGCGCACTGGGTTCGATGGGTGCGGAGAAATGAAAATACGGAATCCAAGTTGAATGCGGTATTTTTCTGGCTTTCGGTGTTAATTTTCACAAGATTTCAAGACGTGCAAATGGAATATGCAGATCCATCCTTTGTATCGCAGTCAGCACTACTTTAATGGTTTCAATAGAAGCACCCACAAAGTTTGTTGGGCCATCCGAGGCCGATTATGTAGTGTACATTTCGAGCCGGAGTCATTCATGAATCAGGAAGCAGTGCGGAAATTTTCGTATTAATTAAGTAAGGAATCTCATACCGTTTGTGAAGAATATTACTTTATTTGATAATCCACGCGCCCGAGTTAAATATTAATCTCAATGCCCAATTTCTGGTGGTGGGAATCGGATGTGTATTCATTTGGTATCATTATGTATTTGATTGCTACTGGTGAACCATCATTTAGAGATTGGTCGTTTGACAAATGTTTGGCGATACGTGTTTGTGAGGGACTGCAACCGTCGATGCCTGATTCTGCGCCAGAGGAATACAAGAAACTTGCCGAGCGGTGTTGTGATGCTGATCCTGATAAGCGTCCTGATGCATTGACACTTTGGAACGATATTGACGAGCTTATTGAAGATACGGAAAAGGATAAATCTGGTGACAATGTGTGGAATACTATATATCATACTGATGTAAAGCCGTTATCACGTCTCGAGAAAGAGAGTAAATACTCTAGTAAACTCTTACCTACAGGAGATTTGCCCATACCAACAAATAGCTATGATTTGGATTCAGCTGCAGGTACGATTACATGTTGCTACAAATGAAGTCAACTTACGATATTACAATATTACAATATTAACACTTCCATTTCTTATAATTTAGCAACTCAAACTCTTTTTGAATAAACTCGTAATTTTACGGTTTATTGCAGTGTATTATTATATGAATTTTATTCAAAGGTTGAATTATACGATGTGCTTCTACATATGTCAATATGGATGAGTTAACAAGACGCTGAAATAAAGTCATGCATGTTTACCATTAGCTGCCTTTTCCGGGCAGAGTTTAGAAAATATAAGAAAATTATTAATTAAAAGTAACTATTGAGAGCCAATTATTTTAAAGCTTATAAATAAATACGTAACCATGTTTGCCTGGTCAGTGAAACTTATTTTCAATTTCAGCACCGGCCGGATGATGCCTCGGGCAATAATAATAATGCATGTTGGATAGTGTTATTTACGTACGCAAGGCTTCGATAGACGCGATAGTACACTTCATGACTAGGAACCCTGGGGATGCGATAAAGCAGAAAATTTGACGCTCCTGTAAAAATTGAATTCTACCGGTATTACGCGAGCGAGAAACTCATATTCCTAAGAGCTATTTGTTGCCATTTTTTTTCGTGAAAAGCAAACTCAATTTGAGCCTCCACGACAGACAACCTACCAGTTGCTGCGTCTGAGTAGTCTTTGATAAAATACTGCTTTAAAGTTGTATTACACTACAATTAAAAATTTATGTAATTGGTTGGTTTTAGATAAGATAACGGTTTTTTTATAATTTTGACAACAGTGGTAATTACAGAAAGTGAATGTCGCAGCCTATTGTCCAATCCTATTCTATTTTTGCCTTACTGTCTCATGATTGTCGTTTAATCGACGGAAAAGAATAGACTGTCCATGTAACATTACTCTTGCAATTTAGCTTGCCGGGAAAAGTAGCTTCAGATTATTGCATGCTGACTCCACTATTCGACCTAAAAATTGTGACGACAAGTGAAAATGGCAAGATTTTTTGCGTAGCTGTTTTGCAATCAATGCAAAAATTCTATTTACACCAGTTATGTAAAATATTTACGGATAAGCTAAGACGCTATATTTACGTAATATTTTCAAGTTAACGATTAAAGTTTGGATAATTTTAGTACAAGTATCCTTTTATATCCCCTTTGATTATAATGCCAATAAAAAAACATCGAGATACGTACCTACTATTATTAATACAATACATCTTCCCTATACGAGGAGGAATACGGTAATAAAATATACACAAGCAAGTCACATGCACAAAGCAATCTCACTATTACTATAATTATTTTTGATATCATACAATATGTCTCCCTATTTTTCGAGGCGTCACCATT
>CAJVPJ010000645.1:0-20043 GCA_910592205.1 Paraglomus occultum | reverse complement strand
TTTACTCACTTGCACTTGCCGTCTTTTTTTATTCTTTGTTTTTTGTTTTTATTCAATTATTTTTACCGCCAAACAATTAAAAAACCTATTATCGTTACTATTGCCATAGCGCAATAACAGAAATACAATCACAAAACACCAACACGTGTTTTAATGCTACCTTTATACCAATGGTCATCATGCGATTGATCATATTTTCAAGTGCAAGTGAGTAAAAAAATAATAATGATAAAGATAACAACATGGACGTTAATAATAGAAGCAGTTTTAACGGTTTTAGTGGTTATTATAATGTGCTTCTACATTGTATCACTAGGTATGTAATCGTGCCACTATAAAAATTATAAATTTTGAACAATATATAAAATTAATTAACAATTCAATTTCGAATTATATCTCCATGACAACTATAGAATAGGCGGTGTTAATAGACACAAATGTCTAACCAATTTAAGAAAATTCAATCGCACCGACTGAAAACTAAGTGTAAATCTGTAAATGATATTTAATATCTTAAGCATTGTTTTAAATTCATACTGGTAGTCTTATGCTTGTTATACAAGGCAGCGTGTGAGAACCTTAAACACTTCTCCTTGACAAAGAACATGTTACAATTTAGCATGTACTAAACAATTGACATATCACATGGTCATTCATCGGGAAGATGACAATCTTATTATGGTTTACAGTAAAAAAAATGGTTATCTGCTTATTTACACGCTAAACAGTAATGTGTGTATATTCGGATATAACTGAATACACATTTGCATGTACATAAAAGTAGAACTTACTTCATTTAATCAGGGTGCACATGACCGTAAAAGAGTTGTGGATCATTCTCTCACTGCAAGTAAATTTCTCAAATAGTTATACTACTTTTTATGCGATAATCCATAAAATAAACTTGCTGTGCCACAAAAACCGAAATAAATAAAAAGACCACATTTCACACCTCGTCTACACCAAGTTTCCGAAACACAAAATTTGGAAAACAGAAAAAATAAACTAGACTCTCCCTCTTACCATTATTTTTGGCACTACCCTTCCTCGTCCAAATTATTATTATTCTTGTACTTTATTATTTCGCAATCGTTGCGAACGCCTTTGTATCTGTCTACCTATTTGCCAAAATTCCCCACACAATATCTTGTCTTCCCATACATGCCTGCCAAGAAAAATAACATTACCGGGCATTGGACACCACAAGAAGACGAAGATGTGAGACATTTATTCTCAGTGTTTGGGGAACGCTGGCATGATATCAGTCAAGCTATGAAAACAAGACGTACTCACAAGCAAGTACGGGATAGGCAAGTGTTCTCTATAACGATAATACTAAACGTGTTATAATACAATGCTAACTAAATTATTTTCTTGTTTCCCTCGTCCCTCTATCTTGGCATTTCGCACATTTTTTACAGATGGGTGAACCACTTGTCACCAAACAGTAAGTAGACTTTTTTTTTTTGCGCTACTCATTTAAACGAGAAACAAAAAGTTTTGACAAAATGTTTGTATCTTTAACTAGTCAACAAAAGCCCGCTCTCTGAAGTCGAAAAGGAGCATATTTTCTTTTTTTATCAAGTCTATGGACCAAAGTGGTCACGAATTGCTTCGAGCCTTCCGACGGTTGGTCGTACTCCGCTCATGTGCAAAAACTTTTACTATAATGAACAGCGGCTACAAGCAACGCGAATACGCGAAAAGATGTCCCTTAGACGAATGGTTTCGTATCCATACCCGATGAGAATACCATTTGGAACGCGTAAGATGAAAATGTTTACGCAAAGCGACCAAAAACATCAATACACTAGTCAAACTTTATAACAAAGAGCATTTTTAAAAAAAATTTCTTAGAATATACATATGTTTAGAATCTTGTAATATGAACATGTTCTCTACTATACGTTTACTTTTTTTTCTTCCTCTCTTTCTTGTCTTCTTTTTTTATTCATTTTAATGTCTTTTTTTTTTTTTTTTTAAATTTCCATGCATAACGTCTATTATGTAATAAGCAAGATAATGCTGCAGGCAGCGTTTGTGTTGTCGGCACGTTAATGATTTCGTAAATTAAAGTGTTTCCCTAAATGTTTGTTTCATTAGAACATGACTACCGAGGCGTGGGGAAGCGAGTAGTGATGGTGGGGAGAAGGGAATTTGAGCTACTATATGCTATACAATGTTAATCCATTACGACAAAATTATTATTACATCGATACCATAAGATATGCAGCTCTGATAACCGTCAGCGGTAGCACGAGTGGGTAAAAAAGTTGATTAAGCGTTATGTTACAAATAAACAATTTTCTGTTTGATTGTCCAAACATATTATGGTTTCAAGTCGTTTACAAAATTTTTCGTTGAAAAATCATTTTGTAACAAGGGATTTAATGAAGTTTCACGAATTTGGAAATGTTATTTATATAGTCAAATAGAAGCGAGCGTTTTAACGCTGGCTAATATTAATTCATTATGCATGGCTAAATTGATCAACAATTTAACGCGTCAATCACAGCCTAATCTTAATGTACTTTTTGATATACGGTTTTAAATGGAGCTAGATTTATTAGGACAAGAACAAACGACCCGCTAATTAAATCTCTTAAAGGTAAATCATCTGCTCTCTTTATCGGTTACAATATAACTTTCATCCCCATTATTAGACGGGAGAAGAGAGGGAGGAAGGGAAAGGGTGGGAAAAGAGAGTGAGCAGGGAAGGAATGTGGTAAAATAGGACGGCCCCAACTTTGAGCTTCTCTTAATTTCCATAACCTTCTAAGAATCTCCGTATTAGTAATAGACTGATAACAAGTACCCATTGTCTCAATTTAATATGCAGGCAATCACAGGTTGAACGTTACTCGTTTAATTATTACTGGGGCACTACAGACATGACAGAACGTACACATATACCGCATACAAATACAAATGCAGATACACATACACATACACACATACACATACACACACACACACACACACACACACACACACACACACACACACACACACACACACATACACACACACACACATACACACACACAAATTCCTTTTGGTACGCGTGGCCCATTCAAAAGCACTCCCGTCCAATCGTGAGTCAAAAAATATATATACGAGATTATCAATTATGGAAATGGTTGTACTTTAATGGTTAGACTGCTTGTTAATTCGACCCACACACTATGGCAAAAAAAAAACCACAGTAACAAAAGATTTGCCAACGTCTCTTCCCTAACAGATTTGCATTGAAACAGCCGGTCACAAGTCGGAAACTACTGTAAAGCTATAATAAGTAATAAAGAATGTTGCAATGTTCCTCATGTCAGAATATTAATTAAATAAATAACGCTAATCTCCAAGTCGAGAATCACCAGCTCAACAGTCGGTGCTGGGATCACCAAGTCGGGATAGCGACTAATAAAGGAAAGCGAATCACCAAGCCAGAAATTATTTGTCCGACTCTGGCAGAGACACATATTAAGATCACAAAACACAAGAGTCAGAAATTAGAAATCTGGCTTATCGATCACAGAACACCATCCCCCTCTCCCCAGATGTGTCTGGATGTCCAAAAAAACCTCTTGGCGAGTAACATTACGTCAGTTTTCCCGACTTGGACCATAAGAAATCGATTCACTAACCTCACGAAAACAGATCAATGGCCCAGACCAGCACCAAACATTTATTTTTTTTAAAGCAAATGATATACACCAATATTTTATATTACTACAATCTATCTTAAAAGAACTCGGCCCCGCATATGGAATATATAACTATCGAATTACCCGGACTAAACAATGTTGGATATTGAAATTGTGGTGATAATATTATTAAATTTAAAACAATGTTTCCTACCATGCATACCATGCATACCATGTCATTACCTCCAAATCGATATACCCTTGACACCATATTATATCGACTTTCGGACTTTTTGATTCCAATTCCGTGCAATAAATCTACCACCTCTCAGAACTAACTGAACCAAAGGCCTATAGTTAAACATCAACGTTATTGCAAGCGTAAAACTGGCAGTCCATTTCCAAAAATAGTTAAGTCCATTATCGAGTTCAGGAAAGTTTGTAAAGTTCATCCCAAAGACTGGATAGTAAAAAGTGGAACAACAACGACAATAATTAGCAAACGGGTAAATGTGAAGAAAAAAACACTAATGAACCAAGATACCGACATCCTGCCACAAAAGTCATTGGTGAGAAAATAACAGTCATTAGGGCAACAGCGCGCATATATTCGTTCGTCTACACGTCAAAAAGTATTTTAGTTTGCAAGCAAGCAATGCAATTTATCGAATCAGTTAAACGGATATACCGCTTACCTCGTATGAAATAGCATTGAAAGTCTGATGGGACAATTTGCATATCAGTATAAGTGCGGTCTCAACTTAACAACATGCCAACTTATCAATATACCACTAACCATGTTGATCAAATTCTCAGATATAGTAGTCATCGTATCTAAATCATCCACTATAGTATTACAGTGATCCTAAGACCCGCCAGGAATTGAAAGACATGAGTAAACCCGCCGAAAGCAACAATCAGTAAGGACGACGGCTTTACATACCAGCACATCTGTGAAATAAGTTTTTGCCATCTCGCTAATGAAATGGTTTTCATCATGATGCAGGTTCATATTATTAACTAGACCCTGTATTGGTCCCAAAGTTCTCCTGAGCAATGTCAGCTCACCAGTAATGATGTGAAGCTCTACACGACGCGACAAGACGGTTTGTGCGGTAAGTCTTTTGTATCTTTTTCAAGCGCATATTTCGTTGCTGACGGATTATACAAACTTACCTCGAGTATACTGCATTTTCGGCCGAATCAATATTTTGCCTTCCAAATCGGCAATTTGGTGTCGGTAAGAGTCAGTAATTGGCAGAGCACTAAAAGCGGGTTAATAAGTAAGAATGGGAATGACAGAGATGTAGGATGCTACGACACCCCAACGATAAAAATGTTATATACGCACAGATCTACAATCGCGTCTATGATAGCTTCCATAAGCAAACTGACATCTTCTGATGTTCGTAAAAGAGTTCCCGTGCGTTGTAGCCTATTGCGAATTGGGGTATAGACACTTGTCCCACCATGCTGAAATACAGTAATAAGAGTGCCTATACGAGCATTTTAATGGGAAAAACGATTGTCAGGGTCATGTCTGATATTGGTTAGTCTTTTTCTAAACAAAAATAGTTACCTCCAGAAACCATAAAAATGCTAACATGCTCGACAATAACGTTCAATTTTTCTTTCCTCAGCAGCTTGTGCGCCTCCAAGTATTTACTACCTTCGCGATGACCGTGTTCCAATAAATTCTTGCGAGAATTTGTCGGAGAAGCACTTTTCGAATCATGACCCGGTGCACTGACCAGATCTTCCGAGACGTTTTCTCCATCTTGACTAATGAGAGTGTGGAGAATAAGCGAAATGTACATATGGTTTGAGTAATGATCGCACTTGATACCTGCAAATTGAAAAGGGCAGTGGGCCCATGTCATTAGCACACATGTTCGGAGACCATGCTTTCCCCCTCTCAACAGCAGATTGTAAAGGATTACTTGCGTTGCGGTTCGTGGAGACAATCCTCTATTGACAATGGATGCAGGTCTATGACGAATGAACACACAAAATGTTATGGATAGAAGAGTTGTCGCAACAATCATGTTTAAAATAAATATGCATATTACTGTATTCAATTGCGAGTGTCTTTATTACATCCCAGGAAACGCCGTCAACATTAATCCATCTCACTTTACTCCAATCGGGCCGCTTTATATAAATATAACGTTAATCAATAGCTGAGGAATATTGGAAAATTCAAGTCTTGTACACGACAGTCAGTCACGAGATTCGATTACCTTTTTTTTGAGGAACGACTTGATTGTACTGTTTGTCAGATTTTCATCTATGGCATACTTGCCTGTAAATTTGGTCAACACAACGTGAGCAAGTCAAACTTGACGACCTAGCAGTCCAAATATGTCAAAACAACTTACTTTTGCTGAAATCCGCACAGAATATCCTACATTTCGCCTTGAAATTAACGAACACAAATATAGTTAAGAGTCACGAAGGAAACAGAATCAATCATACTACGATATTACGACCGTTCAATGTAATTGAAGACACACAGTGCTCTAAACCAAACCTACATCGATATCGTTAAAGTCCATACTATTAACATCAACACCGGCTTCGGCTCCCGGCTCCCAGAATTTCTCGGCTGAAATTTGAGAAGAATTTGTCAGGGCATTATTAGATAACAGCGAAACAGACATTGATTTCGTTCAAAAACATGGTTCCTTACAAGACACGGTCAATCTGTTAATGTTTATGACCCTTTGCGCAATCATTTGAAGTCGCATTTTTCCGCCAACGCCTATATAATGAATGTATATCAATTATCCGTGCGGTTTCGTTCCATCGTTTTTTGCAGTCCAAATAATGGAGATACGCACTACTCAGGCCCGTGTCTGTTTTCTGCATCAGAATAGCATGCGAACGGTCTGTATCCTCACTCACACTAGACTGCCTCGCGTCTAGCGCTATCTCTTCCGACTCGGATTCGGCACCGAATTTACTCATTGTGATAATAGCGAATCTATATTAATGTGTAGGTTTTTGCAAGAAAACCGTTAATCTACATTTTCCTGTGAGTTTTATTAATTTCACGTTGTATAACAGCTGTGAGAGGCTTGGCGAAGTCGTCATCAATTGAAACCAAGTTTTGGACCTGTTTATAGACAGTAATCAATTTTCGACCAATCAGATGATTACACAAGCTGTATGAGATTGCTATTCTTAACCATCACAAATACAAACAAAGGCGGGCGACAAACCTCTCTCACCAAGTTATTGTCTAAAAACGAACAGTTATTGTTGATTTTCAACTTTCGATCTCCTTTATCTGTGGTTATTAATTCAATGTCCTCGTCTCAAAAAGCTCATTACAAAAGCGGGTCAATTGATTGTCCCTTAAAAAATTTCTTTATGGCTTGGATTTGATAGAATATCAGCTTCCTTTGTAAGTGTTCCAACTATCGTCTTTTTCTATACAATTTAGGATGATTGGTTATTTCACAGACCTGTTCCAAGAAGTTTACAATTTCTGTGCGGAAAGATAACCGCCATTATCTGAATGTTATACGTTTTTTTATCTGATTTTAATGAAGAGAAGTGGATTATTGACTTTTTTCCTTTTCTCTTCCCGTATAGTAAAAGTAAAGTTATGATATACAATTCCAACAGATTGGTTGGGATACTGTGTTTTGCTTTTAAAAGCACGGTTCTCAAATAATAGTTTGCTGTTGGTAAATGAACATCGCTAGTTTCAAAGATAGCAAAGAACGGAACAAAATTAATTCCGCAGACGAACGTCGGTGGGTATTTATTAGTTAAGTCTAATCATGCTATCGTCCAATCCGCTGTTTCGGGAGCAAAAAGTCTTCAAAGAATCTTCTGTACTAACGATTATCCAAACACACAGGTCAAATCTAAATGAGATTGGGGGTTACCGTTGAATTATCTGTTACATCAACCAGCGAATAGTCCAAAGAGAAAGTACCATGAAGAAACGCAATAATGCAATACAGAACCAAATAGGCAAAATAATAAACAAATGATTCCAAGAGACTAGAAAAGGTTCTCAAACATTTTCACATTACACTCTGCAATCATGATTATGTAGTAGAAATGTATCTATTCTGTCGGGGTTTATTATTAACATAACAAACAACATAACCCCAAAAAATTGCTTTGATAATACAATTACTATTGATTGTTTGATAATCCAATCTATCATGCCAATTCTATATTATGTAATTGTCCAATCTCACTTGTCATTGTCAGACCACAACATCATTGTCACATAGGTTGTATATAACAGTGCAAATACTCCAAACAGAAGTACTCCTACGTCAAGAATCTTAGCAATGACTGTGTCAGCTCTTCCTCTGAGATGAAAGAGTGGAGGATACAAGAAACATAATGGTACGCTATTGGAAGAGGTAGAAGTCAACGACGAATGTTCGATTTTATACCAACTATTGGTTAGACTAACATGTTTACTACTTACCACGCAAATGACCCGATTAATGATACAAATTTGTCCAACTCATCTTCTGAACTCCAGGCAATCAATGCACAAGCAACAACCGTAGCCGCACGGAACAAATTCTTCTGCCATTTCACCAATGTATCATCCTTGCCGCTCTTTTCAAACAGTCCTTGCTCCATTATTCGTATTGCAGGAAACAGCTGAAGTGGGATAGATAGAACAATAGCTAACGCGTATAATAGTTGCACTGCCTGTACGGTTGGGCTATCGTTTGGTAGATTTAGAATAATGACCGTCTCTACTCTACTACCAAACGCGGCATAAGAGAGAACGCCTATCGATGTAAACAAGATTGTAATGAAGATCATAACTCCAGTAAGGACTTTGGGGAACTTTTCTGGTTCTTTCATCGATTCAGTAATCGGAATGATCTATAAAAAATAAACGATAAACAGAATGTTATAGGTTGTATATTCGGCAATTAGACAAACACGAAAATAAAAATGACGATAGGACACCCATCACATGTTCATATATCATGTGACACATGTGACATTGCCCAACGTTTTACTACTAATACATACCAAACCAATGCCTTCGAATGTAAATACTGCAGTGCCAATGAATAATGCAAAGTCTTTATTATTAAAGAACTTGATGTCGGCTAATGAGTCTCGACTCAATTTGAGAATGTCATAGTAGTAAAGATATCCCAAACCGAACAGGATGAACGCATCAGCAATCAAAGCCGTAAACGACAGCCTTCCTATTTTACGTATCATCGACATTGGCACAAATAATAATACCTGACCTATAATAAACCATTTCAGAGCAATGTTCATGTTCAGAGCGTTTTTGGCAACTGTAAAAAGATTCTTTGCTACAAATATCATATATGCACACACAAATCCGATCTGTAGACATAGAAATAGGCGAATTAGTCTTGTAGACAGGGACAGTTGGTAGATACAAGTAAATGGACTTGTGCATAAAATCGAACAATTATATCACTTCACTGTATAGATAATTCACAATCCTTTCAACCCAACTCACAAGCTTTCACCTACCTGCGAAATAGTAATCGAGAATAATACAGCCAATCTCATCCGCGGTCCGTATAATATTCTGCCAATTTCTACATAATTAAAATCACATGAGCAATCGATTCACATGACTCCGTATTCTACTTGTACTATGTACACTTACCACCAAAGCTCCCAGGTACCCTCTGTCGTGTTTCGACCAGTAGCAAGAACGAAAAAAGAGAAATGATAGCAATTGCTATCAATACGGCTGTCGAGAAGATCATTCCTCCGTTAAGAAACCTAAACGTTTATATTTAATGATACCAAAAAAAAAATAATGCTATGATATAAATACCATCGAATGCTTGCTTTCAAGAATTTTGCTTTGCGAAAGTTTGTACTCTTCCAACCGATCATAACAATGCCAATCTTCGATCACTGGTTTCAACAATAAGAATAATCTTAATTGTGATATCCCCATCCTCTTTCATCTCCATTCGATTCATCACGCATGCCAAAAAAACCAAAAACTTACGCTCTCGGTAAAAACATGACACCAGTACCGACGAAGGATTTCAAGAGTAGTAAACAAGCGCCAGATGCACTTACTGCTGCATGATGCGATTCTTTTGGAATGAGCGTTAAGTCCTCAGAAGCGATTTGCTCATAATCATCGTCCTCTTCTTCTTCTTCCTCTGACAAATCTTCACCGGCAAAATGATGGATCATGGCTAAGAAATCAATGGAATTCTGGGTAACAAAGTTCGGCGGCTCTTTGCCCTCCTGTACGGCTTTCATTTTCATATGATATCGACGAAATCCACCGGGCGCTCTAATTTCACTTACGGGGATCTCGATCTGCGAGGCACGGGGCATAGTTAGTGACCGTGAGCGGGTACGTTTCATGGGTTCTGCCTCGACATCTTTTTGCCATTTGTAAAAGTCGTGAGCAGTGTCTCCACCGTGAAGTTGGTAAGGTTCAGGCGACTTCCCCCGATCTATATCGGCGCCACGCTCGTCTGGTGAAACCAAGTACTGTCTAATAATTTCTGCCTTTTTAGCTTTCGGAATATCCACTGCGTGATAGTCTGGACGTTCCTGAGCGCCTAGAGAGCGTGCGATCTGCATTCGAGACGCTTCAAGAGTTGCACCGTATGCGGTAGTGTTGAGAGATTGGCTAGTTGCACCATAACTGATATTAGTAGGCTTAGCGCGAGACGGTCCTGACATTTGTTCAGTGTCTTTAGTTGAGAATTTAAAGATGAATAAGAAAATAGGTTAAGTGAGAAGAGTCACAACAGTCTGCAAATGATCACACCGACGTTCTTTGTCATGAGCTAGGATAAGGGGGGGTGGGAGCTTTTAGGGAGCTGAGTTTGCAGATTTGGGGGGAACACCAGTTGTTCATAAATGATTTGTGCGAAGCGTTTTTAAGTAGTGATGCTTTTCTTTTGTAGGCAATAAATAGTGATCATAATAAATAATCATTCTGGTTACATTTTCCAGTTATTGTATCCATTAATTCCGGTTGCTCAATTTCCATTCCGAGCAACGAGTCCATCGCCACACAATAACTTGATTATCAGGGTTACCGACACCTGTCCTGTATGAGATTCAAATCTAGGAATGATTTACGCCATAACTGTGTTTTTGTACGCACAAGTCACAAAATAAATATGAAAGAGAAATAAACAAGCAGCACATTTCGACGCTAAAAGCCGATACGGGTGGGGTGTTTTTAACGATAGAATGGGACTGTCCATTTGCGAGCTCGTAGCACAGGATACTGCCTTTGAGGGCTGTGTATGCGAATATTTAATAAAAAAGTGTCACATGATTAAAATGTGATCATTCTCAGCGCATGCAATACATCCAAATGTAGTACTTCTAGCCATGGAGAGAAAAGACTATTTCGTATTTACCAGTTAATAAAGACTGTATCCGTTCGGGATCTTGTTCCAATGGCTTGTGATTGGACAGCTGTCCCTTATTGAACCGATTATGGTTATTTACCGTCAGTATCAGATATTAATATGTGATGAAACCTGTTTGATCATGCGTTTGCCATATAATTTTTGATTCGTTATACAGGAAAAAGCCTGTAAGCATTCATGTTTTATTTGATAGAGAGACAGTCGTCAAGTTAAATATTAGTTTATGCTCTTTGTTATGCTGCTCTTACGCGTATATACTGTACATAATAAACAGCGGTCAACTAACAAAGCGCAAGAATGCAATACCTGTAACGAGCACGTGTTACAAGGTGTATTGGTTATTTGCGGAATATCTGCGAATGCTACGTGATTTCTGCTAAAAATAGCATGGATCACAAGCCAAACGGCCATTGCGCATACAATGGATAACGGATTATGTAGGTATACGTAGGCAATCGGACAGATTTATGGCTTGTTAACGAAATCACCATATGTTACACGCACTTTGTAAAGTGTACCAAAAAGAAAAAGTGATTCCCTGTCCGTGTGTTTTGTTTTGAGAATTGGGAAAAGACAACACAAATGACACAATTGTACAACATACGCCAGTATTGAACAATAGCGCCTCATTTTCGTAGATGAACGTACAATGGCTGCAGATGAGCCCTTCATGGCGTAAATTGATTGGCGCTACGCATAAAATGATGAAAATTACCCTTTGCGGAGGGTATAAAAGGTCTTCGCGATAGGTAATAGGTAAGGTCTGCAGAGCTATGACGTTTACTGTGTCTTCAGGTCGTCGTTGGAACAGACCGTGCGTATGGAATGTCTTAAATCAATGGCGTAATAATGCTTGGCATAGATGCAACGTGTAGAGTTTGATAAGATAATTCATCAAGATTATCGCGACCTTAGATTATTCCCGAAAACTGGGGAATGTCAAACTGAATGCATCTTCATTTATTTATCAAAACTTTTTTGATCAAATGTTTGTATTTGTAACTAGGAACAATATGATTTCTTGCCGCAAAAAGAATAATAATAAATCTATGTTGTATTGCTACCGAAGGATCTGATAATCTTGTATGCTATTAATAATCAGGATGACGTAGTAATATATTCAACCAATCAGTTTCATATCCACGAAACCTTTTTTTTTTCACGAGGGCTGAGAGGTACGCCTGCTTTCTATAACCCAAAAACTTCCAAGGTGAGTCTTCAATCATTCACTAGATAATAAGACTTGAATGAGGATTTTGAATTTCTTTCCCCGTCTTATCGACCATGGTGAAATCCGAAAGATTTTGCTTCCTCGCTGAGGAGCATATGCCAGTACCTATCTGACTAAGAAAAGAAAGCAGTTTGCTGTTTAACAGATAGAAGTATTCATGTTAATATCTTTATTACTTTTTTATTTAATGACAGATGACGTTTTTGAAGATTGGACACACGAATATTTCCAAGCCGTACTTGGAAAAATGACTACCATTCAAATAAAAGTTTGACCTGTAATATAAGTAATACAAAGGGTTCAGTTCACAAAGTGTGTTGTCTAAACAATTTATCGAGTATTTGTTTCTTTAACCAGCGCAAATCGGCCTATGGTGATTTCATCTGCTCACTACAAGATTTGCATCAACTGGATTCTCTGCAGTGTTCATAAACTACAGTGTTATTCTCTTTCTCGTTAGCGTGACTTTGGTGACAGCTAAACAAACTCGTACCGACGCTTTCGTTCCTTCCCGTCTGTTCCAAGGCACTCTATTAGTTAAATCTCCACTTCGTCCAATATTTCATTAATCTGCTTTAATTTCACAAACACATCGCATCCATGATCGTTCAATGATACGAGATTCATTGATCCACCAAAGTAACCAGCATACAACCTTGCCAACGGTAACCTATAATCACATCAAGGACATATTACACACAAAGCTGATAATAGAATGAGCGTTCTTATATTCATTACACTTTACCCATAACCGAGTCCAGCGATCGGCCCACCAAATCCGGCTTGCATGCTCATAGTGGTAACAGATCCCAACACATTCCCAGAATAATTCTCTTGTTTGGCAGTAGTATAGGAGTACTCGAATATTGACGGCAGATCCTTTGCAGAAATCCCGCCTCCCTGATCTCTCACTCTAATTCCAATATTACTCTTCCCACGCGATATAGTAACTTCAATCGCAGGATGATCCTTTCTGCCGATCTTTTGGCTCAGCTCAACCGTAGCTCTGCAAGCATTCTTTAATATTTCAGCAATGATATACTCCAAATGCACAGGCACGTAGGCAAAACGTGTATCCGTCTGACCAGTTATACATATTTCGGGAAAAGATCCATAATGCACTTCGCACAGACTTTGAACAAAGTCTGCTCTAGTACGGATCAAATTCTCAGGATGGGTGCGAGCGTCAATTATGCCAATAAAGTTTGGATCAGATCTTTCATGTAAAGCGATGTGTTGTTCGGCGATAAGACGGATACCAATGCGAGCGCGAATTAGGTCGTCTAAAAATCTTTTGATGGCTTCATTCGACATGTACTTTTTACATTCCTGGAAACCTACGTAAGTAAAGATAAGAATAATAGACATGATATCAGAACAGTAAGGAGTAGATGATACGTATAGAAACGCAGTCACCCTCTTTAGTGTCAAGCAGCAGTTCAGTCCCAAATTTACAAGATCGTTTACAAATCCCAAACACAATCATTCTGTCTCAATCATACGGTCTCTGCCAATTGCGCATCGAAAGAGTTCCACGCATGGTCTAATATATTACACAAACAATCGCATACCTCTTGCTAGTGTTGGAATATTTTCTGCGTGCAAATTGACTGTCTGCTTCAATAATTGCGTAAATTCCCTATCCGTTTCGTCATCATTGATTTCAGGGAAATTCCTGATCACGTTGAATGAGTTACAATATAGATTATATACATTCATAATGTATGGGTTGGTGCCTACAATAAAGGGAAGATTTTGAAAAGCCTTCACCCTCCTAGCAAGTCGGACAGGAAGTTCAGATTTAGTGTATCGTGCTGAATCAAGCAAGGTTGCTGTGTTCAAAGGAGGCTGACCGAATTGAACCAGCTGTTTCAATGTCACTGGTCTAATTGATTCTTGAACATACTGTTAACAACCCAGGAATAAAAGTAATCAGGCATACTCGAAATATACGGCATAGCAAGATTGTAAGAACGAAGTATAGTGCCGAGTCTGTTGTAAGACGACAGGCAACTATTGCTCAGAATACTTACTTTATTAATTTCGTCGTCGTAAAACGAGATACCATCGTTTGTGCTGTAACAGCACAGAGGTATATTACCCCGATTACTAATGGATAATCTCGTGAACAAACGCTTGAAGGATTCCGTCCGAACTTGTCTGAACATTGCACAATTTGCCGATAATTGAATTAGCTGATGAGAAAATATAATGGTAAATATATTTTGAGGAATGTTAACGATAGTATATGGGTTCGATTAAAGGTTCTCATGGGAAATTTGGGGTCTGCAGTATCTCGCTCACTCTTAAATTGTATTATAGATTTTACATGTACATATCAATATAAACTTGATCGAGCAAAAAAAGAACGAAATAGGAAACCCAAACAAGTTGGCTTACATGGGTTTAATTGGTGCACTAGTAATAAATACACTTATAGCGACCAATAAAGCACGCAACTCGTCAGCAATAGCGATGGAAATAGCGTTATAGTTAATTACTATTTGGCGGCTATCATTCAATACGATTATGTTGAATTGGATGATGATTGGACTAAGCTTTTTTCGAGCCATTACGATTGTGATGGTGACTTTTTGCATCAGCGTTCGAGCCATTACAACGTGACGTTCGCGTTATCAACCTTTGTAACATCGAATAATATTGCCTAACGAATGAGTGGTACAATATTTTTCAATCCGAAATTCCCCAAAGACTGTATTAGAGTTTATAGTCATAGACCAATTATAATTGACCATGTGACAGTGACTGAGTATGTACAAAAGCAGACCTCCCCATATTTGTCTATTTAACAAGCTTCGCCACATCGTTTGAGAACCGGCTTACCATAATAATAAGAAAAAAACCAAACAACCCTGTGGAACCATTAAAATATGCGGAAAGTTTCAATACTAATACGTTGCAGCTACAACATACTCCATATAACTAAACACCATGTCACTTGAATCATCTGAGCTTCACAAACAAGTATTTGGTGAAAGTGATGACGATGACCTTAGTGATTTGGGGGAGGTAGATTTTAGTGAAGACGGTAAGGTATTCGCTTGTGTGGCCTGTTGATATGTTTAATAAACTAAAATCCCTTGCATCTATGTGCAGAGGACCAAAATAGAGAATCACCACAAGCATCTTCCCCCGAGTCGGTAGTAGAAGACTCGCCGAAAAGACTAAAGATAAGGCTCCCAAAGTTCAAGAAACGCACTGACACTAGTCGGAACGCTGATCCTGATTATTCCGAGACGCAACGTCCAAGACCCAAGAAGCGTCGCCGAAGATTTGACGAAATCATCACTGAGGATGATGAGATTGTGAAAGTAGAGCGTGAGGAAAAACTAACACCATATGAAGGTATTTCATAAAATGCTGACTGCATTCATACGTACCGGTGCTTGGATATGATGAGATTAATTCCCTCTGTTATTGTCAATTTTAAGAGATCAAGCGAAGAGTGGACAAGGATTTTGATGAGGCGCTAAAGGCATCATCGGGTAGACGTAGGAAGCGTAAAGACGTGGTATGTCTTCTGAATTGTGCTATTATCGCATGCGATGCATGTAAGCTACGTATGTTTACGTTGAATAAATATTTATTTAGGACTTGGAGGCTACCCGCGATGACGAAGCTCAAGAACTATATGCTCTAATGATAGCTGCTGCTGATCGGGATATTGCACTAAACAACCAAAGAAAACCAGCAGTCAAGAAACTCGAGCGTGTGGAATATGTGACATGGGTTCTTAAGAAAGCTAACATGCTAGACACGCTGTTGGAAAACAACATATTGGAGTCAATAAGAGCGTGGCTGGAACCTTTGCCTGATGCATCCCTGCCAAACATTGCTATTCAAAGAGGCTTGTTTGAAGTTCTAGAGCGGGTAAAGTCGATTATGCTTTTTGGTCATCGTATAGTAAAATAGATGCTTATTATTCTCTCGACTTGATAAACTTAGGTTCCTATGTCGATTGATCTTTTACGTCAGTCGGGTATTGGTAAAATAGTGCATTTCTATGAAGAGCATCCTCGCAACGATGCAGACATAACGAGACGGGCAGCGAAACTAGTTGCCAAATGGAGTGCGCCAATATTTGGCAAGAGCCTTGATTATAGAGACAAGAAGATTGTATATTATCGACCTGAGACTGGGGAGATGCCAAATGCGGATGGAACCGTTACCTTTGCACCGTCTTCTCAGCGAAGGCCGGTTAGGAAGAGAGGACCTGATCCGTACAAGAATCTGAAGAGCCGTATGGCGCAGATGAAGAAGGGAATCAACGTGAAATAACGCGTGCAAAATATTGGGAATTATGGAGTGCGGGAAAATAATTGGATGTTACTTATTGAGTGTACAGCATATTTTATATTAAAGTATTTGTAGTGTTAGTTTCCTCAGTTTTAGCCAATGAATTTTTACTGTGTCTCTGCAGTTGTAGTATCTATTAAAAAATTTGTTTTCCTCTCTTTTCTAGACATGTATATTGATTGGCTGAATCTACTATTACTATCTTTTTAGCTTATTCAAACTTCTAGTGAATCTAGTGGATAGTTCTCTTGTTTACACCTATGGGCTGCAACTGTTGATTTCGGGTTGTTAGTATCGTAAAGGTGGTGATTTGATAAATAGATTACTAATTGTTTGCAGATTAATTTAAGAGTGAGAACAATAGAATAATAAACTGAACATATTGGAAATATTTTGTGTACTTGCCCAAATAATGTCTAACGAGTATATGCGGGTATGCGAGTTCAAAGTGTATTTGCAAAATACAACTACAGCCAGCGGAATTTTCACGACTTTTTCAGACTTACAATATCATATAATATTCGTGGCAATATCCGCAGCTGTAAAAACTTTTTTTTAATTTATGCTGAAATTCACGGCTTGTTTAATAAACTATGGACAGGAAAGAAGGCAGAGTGACTTTTATTCGATAACATGACTGGCAAGTTAGTACACATGCAATGTAACCATGTGATAAGGAAAAAATTAGAATATGATTTTTAATAAGGAAGACGTTATTACGATGTATCAGCTCTCTTCCTGGTAGACAATACAGAAGACCAATTTTCAAGTGTAGGTATTCATGCCCTTTTCTTTTCAATTCGATGAAACTAAATGGCTTTTGGACGAACGCGGACGCGATCGTAAAATACACTTGCAATTATATGACTATTTTCGACGTAAATGTCTCAATAGATATTGAAATTAATACCAAATAAACAGTATGTCAATTGAATTAAGTTTCTTCTCTTTGCGCTTCAGTATACCAATGAACAGACTAACCTTCTTAATCGCGAAACCAGTAAGCTCGTTTTCCGTATTCTCCCATGATTAGTTTCTGTTCAAGGAGCAGATAATTTGCTATGGATCTGTAGACGTTAAGAATTCCAACTAGAATTGTTCTTATAAATACAGCATATGAAGCTTCGCTTGTTCCAGAAACATCTTCATATGACTTATGCAAACTATTGTATTGAACATTTCAATCTACCGGTCAAAAAAATGGAGTTCGTTGACAGTTTATCAATAGCGTCGTTGTGCCTGCTTTCCCTATTAAACTAGTAATAATAGAAAATCATTGTATTTTGTTTTTATAATAGAAGCTCATTCATAGTGTCGGCGTTAAGATGCAATGGTTCAGAAACTTTAAAGAATGTATAGTTGGAAAACGCGCGCAAGTCTGGAAAAAATATTTATTTACTTTTTTAACTTTGAGAACCGAGTTTACTCGACCGAAAGATTACTATAGGCATTTTCTCGGTATTAAGTAAGTCATCTGTCAACAAGGTCTTGCTGTATCTCCAAAATTTACATCTCATGTCCCTTCGGGAAACTCCAAGCCCTTGAAACTCAGTTCTACGTAATAATCAAGTGGATTTTTGAAGAACAATTTTTGAGTCTCTTCCAAATGATATTTTTACATTGCACGTCTTATCTATCGATTCAGTATAGAATACTAAATAAAATTTTGACGGAATTTTGTATTCCTTTGAACACAACGTTTGTTCAATGATAAGTTAACCAGCGCTATTTTTACACTGCAAATGATGGATACGAAGCGTCGAAACGAAGGCATTCAAGAAATACGAGACCTGTTGGGGAAGGCGCAAGAGGAAGTACGAGAGGCGAAGGCTATAATACAAAAGTTTGAAGAAGGCGAAGCGCAAGGGAAGCTGTTGTTGAATCTGAGGAAGATGTGGGTGAACGGAGGAATGAACGGAGGGCAGCAGCTGTTGTGGGAGATGCTGGAGGCGGAGAAGAAACGGCTGGAGGAGGAGAAAGCGATGTGGGATGGTCAGGTGCGTTTTTTGCAGCAAAAACTCGCTCACGTTGCTGTACGTAAAGTAGAGTAATGTTATTTCCAACATAGAAGTGAGTCATCTGGTTTTCTCGCTACTGCACCCTTTAATTTCTGTTGTCCAAATTCATATAATTCGTTAGTTTCTCTTATCTCCTTTAACTTTGTCTTTTAGTTAGGGTCTCAAATGAGCAGCAAAATCAGATAGGAGAAAACGTACAGAAAAAACCGAATATAGCTGAAGCTTGTATGGTCCAAGCAAAAAAGTTGATACCAATATGCGTATGATAGAGAAATATATCAGCGCAAATTTTATTAATACTATTAAAACATACACAGGCAACAAAGTTTATTTGTGAAAATTTTGACCACTACTTTCAATCAATATCCGTATTAGTGTCAAGTAATCTTTTCAAAACCCAAGAATTCACTATTAAAGTTCTGTTCTCAAAGATAACAATAATTGTGGTCACAAAAATTAAACTACCCACAACATACCCAGCCATACTCAATCTCAACCAATATATTAATATGTAAATTCTCGATAAATGCGAACACATCTCGGTAAGTCTGCCCCAAAACACATTCCTCAACTTTAAGTGATCGATCACAGATCTCACTTATTACCATTACGTTGTTAAAATCGCTGCTTTACAACACGTTCACACAATTAAAACAGTATACAGTTATTAGTTCATATGATTATAATTAAAGCAGAAGTATAAGAAGATTAATTATAATTTCAGATAACATAGCTTTAGCAAGCGTCCATATTTATTACAGTAATCGAATAGTTTAAGCGTAATAGTAAATAGTTCTATATTATCAAGGATAAAAGACTCTTAAGAAAAAAACTCTCGATTTCTAAAACAAGCCAGTTGCAAGATTATTTTATTATCACTACTATGTATTAATAGAAGACTTAATTATAATTAAAAGGCTTTATCATGTAATTCTCGATAAGTCGACCTCAAACCCGGTCGGCTGACTTATTGAGATTGGCTATGTATATGTACTGAGCTAAAAAAAGTTATTATATCTAAGCTGTTTTTAGCATAAACTATATCCACATTTACTAAACAAGCTCACATTGTGTTTTGATTGATTTAATTATATTCATATTCACTACATGCTGGTAATGGAATTGCATCCCATTTTCTCCAATTAAAATTGCCTTACCAATATTTAGGACTTTTTTTGTTCAATCTTCTTTTTTATTATTTGATGGAGTTTAGATTAATTACATCTACATGGCATTCCTTTTTCTTTTATTGTAATTCAGGGAGAGCCAGTTTGCCCATCAATGGGGCAGACTGCAACAAAACCAGACAAAGTGAACATTCTATAAAATGAGAGGCTGATTATGATGTGTCAGATCCGGCGGATATCGATAATAATCTTCCGTGATTTCCGCTCTGTGGTACGAACGATCTACAATGGCTGCGGCATTCCCAAATT
>CAJVPJ010000644.1:0-20072 GCA_910592205.1 Paraglomus occultum | reverse complement strand
AATGTTTCGTTACGGAGTTATGCATGATCAACGAAAATTTTAAGGGGTGGTCGGAGACTTTTGGTCACCCACTGTACTTTCTCTTTAATTTAAAGCTTCCTGGAAAAGTTTTTCCCTTTGAATTATTGTCATAAAATTTTGTTACTTTTTTAGGCGGGGGGCCCTTTCGTTAAATTAAACACACATGCAGGTGAAGAAGTTTATTACAAAGTTTGATATCGAAAAAGAAGAGATGGTGAGATTGAAGGGAGCAGTAATTCCTCATAAAACTGTAACTGACGCTTGGCGTTGTTAACCACGTAATTTTGATAATAAAATCGGTTGTTTTACCTTTAATTTTTTAAGGTTTACAGTAAATGTCTTTAAACCACATTTTTAACTATATAATTTTTACAATTTAAGCGAAACTCCTTCTATGCCTTTTTTTGACTTTACACTCATATTTGAAGTAGATCTGTAATTTTTCGCGTTTAAATGTAAAAATAACGGCGTGACCAGCAATGGGTCTTAGCTTATACCAAAAATGTCTGAGACGTTAATTTTAATTCAAACTCTGTAATAGATCAGCTGTTTTTGTCTTAAAACCGACAGTATAGAGGCATTCGATAAGTATACGTATAAAAATCCATATCAATATAACAACGATGAAGGAAGCAAGAACGTGAATACCGAGCGGAGTAATTATGGCAAGTATGTTTTATAAATTATTATACGTTTAAGCTTTGCACAAGCAGACATTTGTAGCAAAACTGAATTATAACCATCCGCAACCGCGAATATTGGGCTAAACAACAATGTCAAGTTCTTGAGCATGTTGTACTGCTATGGTATTTACCTAAGTGCAATTTACGTAATTCACGTAATGTTATTTGTTACAGAAAGATGATCAGACATGGCACATATTTGTTCGGTTTTATATGTTATTTCTTCTTTCAGTGTTTGACATTATTGTATTTACAATAGTTTTGACACAGAAAAATTTTACTGTTATAGATCTAATTGTGACAAAGGAAAGATCGATGTTTGAAACTGCTTGTTTTATAGTAAGAAAATCTGTTTAATAGACGCGAATCATTAAAGCATATTTCTAATAAATAAATGCAACATAGCCAAGGCATTGCATTTATGGAGATTTTACTGTACCTTGATAAGTTAAGCATGTGATTTTGTAAAATTTTAACTGGTTGTCATTAAATCGTAGGATCCAAATCATTACTATTAAATCGCTAAATGTGTTAGGAGCAAAGACCTAAGCACTACAACCACCATGCCGTTAATCCACGATATGTTATTGAAACATGTTACTAAATAATAATTAGATTAAAGTAAACGAAGAAAATAAATGCACATTAGTTTCAGGTAAGATGGCTTTAGAAGTATTCAGAATTTATTGAATTATTTGCAGCAATCAAATGATATTCATGTTGTAAGAAAAAAGCAAGTTGATTCTCTAGTCTGCGGGAATATTTTACGATGCAAATCATATTTAATAATAATTTGTTTAACTAATATCCTTCATTACTCGAATCTCAATGAACCGGTTGTCTCGACAAGCCGGTCATCGGAGCCCAGCTCCTGTTGGTCGGCTTATCGAGGCTGACTGTGTACATAAAAAAGTTATGTTATGACTCCACACAAATTAATATTTATATTAAATACAAAAATTTTACACTGTTATTGCCATTTATTCTGTAAAAAAGCGGCTCAAACCTATACTTAGAAATAACATTCAAGCACAGTCGTAAAGCAATAATAATAATTTAACTTGGCTGCATAATCTTTGCCGCGTCTAATTGCTTGTACTTTATATTTTATGCTTAAATTAGATTTTGAAACATGGTGTTCGGAATTCTCTTTGACAAATATCAGCCAGTTCTCCTCAGATGTTGGCGGTGGATTCTGTTGTCTGATAAGTCATTCGAGCTGGCACCGAGAATAAAAACAACTATTACTCAGAAAAGAATTTCTAAACCAGGTTTCACATTTTTTAGCAATTGTTCTTCCTTTTCTTCACTGCTTGCCGGTTCCACAGATGTTCGGTGGAATTAATATCAGGGTATTATCCCAACCGTCTAAATCTTCAAAAAATGCCATCGTTAAATTACTTTTATGGGCTAAAGCATTGGCGAAAATTCATAATAAACAATTTTCCTTTCAGAAAATGTATTAAGTGTGCATTACAAATGTCTATATGTTAATTATTTCTTCAACACTGACTGGGGGGCGAAGAGTCTCATGCAAAATAACTCCATACCTCTGCCACCATGTTTACCGTTGGGAACAACACAGTTGATCATTCCAGTTGACTTTTTTTCCATTGCTTATCTGTTCAGCCTTGGTGTCTTTTGCACCATTCTAATTTGTCTTGACAATTTTTAGTTGACATGAGTGATTTCTGACAGCAATTTTCACTGCTTCGTAAGAGCTCTTGTAACAGTTGAAGGCTGGCAACAGTTCTATATGACTGAAAAAAGTTATTGTGGGCTTGTTTTGCAGACTGCAGACTATTGGATTAAACTATTCTTACAAGATGTTGCTTGTCTCTAATGGTAGTCTCCCATACGTGGACGGAATGTCGTCCCACGAGTCTCGCGATATATTTCTATTGTGTCATGTATTATGCTTTTGACATAGCCAGTTTTAGCTTCAATTTCCCGTTTAAATTCAAAGTGGCCAAACGGCCATGCTTCAACCGCGATTAAATTTAGTTATAATTAATAATAATTGCAAAAAAGTTTTGAGTCTAAATTCTTTTATTTTGTTATGAATTTACATGCATGTCAACTAACGATCCGCAAAAAGGTTCAGTCTCGTATTTTTTTGAGAAAAAAGTTTATGTAATAGTGCTTGATCATTTAATATTTGTTTAAAACTGCAAGTAAATCGCTACAAAAACCCAGTTAAGATCTAGTTAATAGCGTAAAAGATCGGGCATTTACAAACATTATCGTACGCTTAATTGTTTTGTTTCCGGTTAGATAAATTCAGATATAAGCAAACTCCAAATCTTGCATGTTAATGTGAAACGAAAAGTTACAGAAAATGTAGGTTACAAATAATGGCTAGAATTTCATCGCAGAATCAACGAAAAATTTATTGGGACTATCGGAGACTTTCGAGTAAGCATTTTCTGCTTTTCAAATAAAGTATTATAGTTACCCACAATATAAAATTGCCAATTAAAAGATAGTCAGGATGACTATAAGAGCTTAATGAAACACTTGTTTTTCCAAATTGCTAGAGCTGGTCTTCTATTAAGCTTTGCTCACTAGTGTACAGCAATATTAATTCCGTGGTAATGGGTTTTTGCAAAATATGTTCCTTCATTAATAATAAATTATTCGGGGCTTTTTAAAGAGAATGCCACTATGGGATGTTATTGATGACGCCACTGATTATTCCGATAACGACATCAAAGACATTTTACAGTTTAAACTCGATTTAGGTTTGTTGAGATTGTTGTAAACTAATTTTGGTTCGACCTCAGTTCCACCAATACGCTTTTATAAATTTACATTCATGATAAATTTTAGTTTCAGTTTATGGCCTCAGAATGATTAATAATGTTTTGTACGGATGCCATTAAGGTCCCCTACGAATATTGGGTGCACAAAAGGTGGTAGCTGCGTTTAATAATATAAATGTAAATCTGAGTCGTCATATTGGCTAGGGATTTGCGGTAGATAGTAACAGAGCGAACGGACAATGACTAATTTGGTTCATTGTGACTGCTATTTTCGGCTTTATTGACACTTCAAAGACCAATAAGTTGGAAACATATTGACTGTCCGACCAAAGATGTGTTTGCGAGTAAATATTTACAGAACAGCTTTTTCAAAATTCCTATGAGCAAAATTTACAACACTGATACAGACACTTTTTGCATTCAAAGCTCAAAAAGTAAAATGACATCACACAAATACCTCCTTATCAATATGCAAGATGTATCTACTCCATGCTTTTTCAGCCCCTTTAATTCTGCTTTCATTTACTTGTTCTCGATGTTGACTGCTCTTTCTCATGTTCATACCTAAATGGATATGAAATTACACTGCACACAGCACGGCGCGTGGTGCTTCTGTGCAACGAATATTTACGCACAAACCTTCGTCCATGAGTCGACTCTTTAGAAATTGAACAGATATTGTCAGACAGGTACAAAGAGCCGAATTTGTTGCTTTTTTTTGAAAAACTAATCAGGAGAACGCCCGAAAGTACAAATCCCCTTAATTGGGGGGGAGCACGTTATTCGTTCTATTAGTCATAGCTTTGACCGTTTATCTTGGTCATTGAAAGTATTCTATATTTGTAGCATACTATAATATAAATTAAAAGTCGAGAGAATGTGAATAGCACGTTAGTATTTAAATATTTATTATCAATATGCATAGCATTATCCTTTGGGTAGTACAATAACTATCTCGGAAGCTGATCATCCCCAACTATAGTTGATCATCCCCCAACACTTTTTTTATGGCGGATAAACTCGCCATTATGCATTCTATGTACAATTATATTTTATCAGTTATTATGAGTTAATTTATTTTATTGTTCATTTTATAATAATCATTATCCCCATTAACAATCGACTACGCACAAACTGTTACCATTCCCATTTCTCATAATAAAAATGATAAATCGAGCTCTTTATCAGAATGCGAATGCGTCTCTGTTTTCTTTGAAGATTCAGCCACTCGCTTCTATTCAACGCTCAAGCACCCATACGATAGTATTCTTCAATAATAACGTTGCTGCTAAACCTGATTCTTTCTCTGTGTACCAAACAAACCAATCCGACATCTTTTGACGGTAAAACCAATTTTTTTTGATCTTCCCAATCATAATTATTACACACTTTTGACAATCTTCACAACATTGCCGGGCTGCTTTTCTTCTTTGCTTCTCTTCTTCTCCATCCCCCCCTTTTCCATAGATCTTCAAACATCCACTTCCCTAAAAATCGTCTACCGCATTCATATATCTATAGAAACAACATCCCTTTCAAATGGTCTTTGGCGTTAAAACCATCTTTAAAAATCAAAGGCCTTCAAACGCAACCTCTACAACAGTCGCCGAGGAAGAGACTTACATGACAGACACAGAGTCAGAATCTGCTTATACGGCTGAGGTCGTCGATAATCCTACTACGCAATCGGACGTGAAAATTGAGCTCGAAGGTGAAAATAGAGATACTTTTATATTAGTACCGGGACTATTGGGATATGATACTTTATCGCTGCACTTATTCGGAAACAAGTGGGTGCTGTCAGATTATTGGAGTGGTTCTAGGGAGATGTTTGAGGATTACATCATTGTTAGGCCGAGTGCTTTCGGGGTAAGTCTTCTTTCTTCTTCAGAGAAGAGTAAAGAGAGGTATACATAGTACGTACGTACACACACCACACACACACATACATACACACACACATACACACACATACATACACACACACATGTGTATCTATGCGTATACGAGTTAGAGCGTAGTATCTCTTATCGGGATCGTAAATGCTGCAAAAATTATCATAGCACGATCACACGATAGAGCACATGCTTCTATTCTCGGTCGCTTATTTGACCGTCTCCAGTTTCCCAGCCCATAAACTATATAATTTATATTAATCTAAATAGTAACTAATGTACTCATCTTTTTCTGCCCTGCAGTCCCTACATGACAGGGCTGTAGATATTTTCTATCAACTGAAGGGCGGCCGCGTGGTAAGGGTCATTAATAAGTTTTTTTTTTAACTTTCACATTGTAGCTTGACCAATGTTACGCCTGATTTTCGTTACGATAGGATTATGGGCACCAACATTCCGAACAATTTTCCCACAACCGATATGGGAAAACGTATGAGGAGGGTCTCTTTCCAGAATGGAGTGAAGACAACCCGATTGTTTTGGTTGGTAAGATAATCACGTGATTGGCGCAGAAATTTGATATTATTTTATCTCGAGATTTCCCACGTTTAAAAATTTTTGAAAATTTTAACAGGTAAAGGATATGGCGCCACCACAGCTTTGTATCTCCAACATCTTCTCTCGTCGAACTTCTTCCCAGTTCCTACTTCGGGCAGATGGATCAAAGGCATAATTTCGTACTCTGCTCCACATCGCGGTTCTACTCTCCCATATGCTCTAGGCCTCGAACCCGGTTCAACGTGTATCGTCCATCCACTCTCTGTTCTCCAGGTCTTTGTTACAATTATCCATCTGATCTGCTACTTTACCTTCCTCGATCGTCTATTTGATCTACAACTTAACGACAAATGGGGAGTTGAGAGCAACGCAGAGGCGAGTTTCTGGTCGGCATTAACTGGAAGAAGTAAATGGAGTTATTTTGGCGACAATTTCCTTGGAGATTGGTCCGTCGAAGGGGCTAGACGCAGATTTGCCGGAGAGAAGGACAAATTTCAGTTGGATCCTGCGTGCGTTTATATTAACTACGTGAATGTTGGAAGCATGTGGAAGTCGAGCGTGACCGGACATTACTGGGTGAGTCTTGGACAGGTGGCGAAGATCGGATAGAGCATATGCTAGAAAATATTGTTACTGTAGGTTTTTGTGAAGGGTTGAGAAGACTATTGTGCCTTATTGAAAATCTCCACACTTTCGCACCCCGTACCCTCGCATCCTCGCATTCCTCGTTCCCACCCTTCCACCTCGATCTCTCTATCTAGCCTCGTTTCCCTTGGTGCAATCTTCCAAGTCTGCTGCCGTCTCTTGTTGTCGGCCGCCTAAAATTCTCTCCCGAGGTCGAGCAATCGATACTTCGCACACGATCATCCACATTTTGGGAAAACGACGGTACGCTCTCTATAGCCTCTCAGCTCCCTCCTCCGCATCACAGCGTCCACATGAACATTGCCCTCCTTGAGAAACTTTTCGATCCTATTGATCACGAACTTGAACCCGGTGCATGGTATAACGTTTACGTCAAGGATGTTGCCAGTACTGTTCTATTCGACGGTGAACCCGCGTGGATGAGTCTGCCGATCGTTACCGCGGTTCTGGAGTGGAAAATTGTTCGACAGTTTGGGGAGTATTTTGAAAGGAACAATGAGACTTACGAGAATTACTACTTTGAACTCGTTGAATTTGTGGAGAAGAATATCAACTTGATAAAATCGATGTTGGGTCAGGAGGTGAATGAAGATGCTTCGAATAACAATTCGGCATTCTCCTCTTCGACCAAAGAATGCACTTACACTAGCGATAAAGCTGCATTGGAATGGATGCGTCGTATTGAGACTGCTGAAATGTTCAAGTCTCCTAGCAGGTTGCTTTATTGGATGAACAATTTCCAGAAAATCCACAATGATGAATCGTCTTCTGATGCCATAAAAGCTGATCTAACTGGAATTAACCCCTTTGGTCCATCTTCGGTAATGGAAGGGCCAATGTTTGTTAGAGCTAGGCAGAAGATGACAGCTGAGCAGTATAAAGCTTCGATTTTGAGTGGAAACAGTGAAAGTGGCAGTAGCAATAGTTCATCATCATAAGTTGGGGGGTTTTTTTTTTCATATTCGGGAGTGACTTGAGGTGGACGGGGAGATAAGTGCGTTGATCGTCTTTTCGTTGTTTCTGCTTATTTAACGCGGATTGTTATGGACCTGTATTGTTAAAAATGTTTGTATTGTCATGATCTTCAATACCTCTTGTACATATAGCCTCTCATTCTCTCACCCTAATATAAACTTATTAGACTTGTGAGCAATCTTCTTCATTTGGACTTTTACAAGACTGGAACATTACAGCCTGTTGTTTTATTATCTTCCCTTTATTTCGTTTCAGATTGATTTTTGGTTTTGGTTTTGGTTATTGGTTTTGGTTATTGGTTATTGGTTTTGGTCAATTAACGTTGTACTATTAATATGTAGAGTGAGTTCATAGTGAGCACGATAAAATAAAATTGGTATTATGGTTGGAGACTTACGATTATAGAAAATCCTCGAGAATATGCCCGTGGTCTTTTGTGGTGACGGCGATGTTGTCAACAATTACCGACTCGTTAAAACAGAACTCAACCGATGTGACGATAAAGACTTTATTATCTCTCACATATCTGTTTATCATAATAATCTCCATCAACGCGTGCGTTGATATTTATTTGTTCTCTACTTAATAAAAAATTAATGGACTGTCAATCGACTTGGGGTACCCGAAATAAGCTCCGCGGATATCATATTCCCAAACGCATATGCGACTCTATTCCTATTACACTCGAACTACACCAGGTATCCAAACAGTCTCCATTTTGTCATGTATACTAATAATTAGCCTCCTCAATTGGTCTTCTAATTCATCTACACGATGTGCGATATCATTCCAGTTTGAAGATTTATCTGTTGCCAGAGTAGTGGTTAATCTTGCGTATTCTGTATTCATGTTTTGGAGTATTGAATTCGAATCTTGAAAGTCTGTAGAAAATTCCGAGTTAATGAATACGGTAAATCATTTGTTTATACGAATTGCGGGATATAAATTACCAATGTCCATTGTGATTGAATTAGACGAGTTATCCATCAATTCTTGTAAACGCCGCAAGATCGCTTCTTCTGTAAACAAGACAACTTCAGGGGCTTGGCATGAGATTTTTAACTCAACCGCCGTAGTATCCAAACTTTGCTCGCCTGCATCCACTAGATATATTCTGTCAATATTCGTTTGCCATATTCGCAGAAAATTACCGACATTAAACGCTTCTCTTACGTTTCCTCATATTCAATACAACCGGCGTTAAACTCAACGGTGTTAAAAAGGCGGCATAATCAGCTGCCTTGATAATCTCGTGAAGTAACTGCCTATAATAATTACAAAGCATTAATAGACAAACTGACTGGACACGTTATATAACCATAACTTACTCTTCAATGTAATCTCCCAATAATATCGACAAGCACCGTCTCCACGCTGATTCCAAAGTTGAAGCGTATTTCTCTTCACTGTTCATTTGAACATTTTGATAGTTGAACCAACCAAGACGGAACTTGATTACTACTGTTCTTATGTTGAACGATGAAATAAAGTCTGACCATGTAAGCGTATTCACCTATTAACGTGAAAAATAAATTGATTAGAACAAGTACGCAAGTAACAAACAACACGAGATGTAAATTAATTGCATTCGATGAGTACCTCTACTCCTCTATTTGTGTGAAATCGAGCTATGAGTTTCTCGGCTGTTTTTCTGAAATCGCTCTTTGTTGCAAAGAAATGTCCATCCATCGGTACAATAAAACCAGCACCGTGATTATTCCCGAAATGTCTATGCTTCTGAAGTCGTTGTAAAATATCTTGCGGGCATGGTCTAATAAAATCTAAAATGCTGAATTGTGTTGTCCGTATCGGAAATAAAAATGATTTGGCTTATATGTCCAAAAAGAACGACTTAGTCGGCATAAAACAGTTACGTTATCAAAAAATTGATTTTTTGAAAATAAGTACTTTTGATTCCCGGCTCTGGCGGAGGCTTTAGAGGGGAGAAGCACAAGTCAATTTTTATGTTAATTGGTAGACATAATAAACGTAGATTGACTTCTACGTCTCGTTCCCTGTTCAATTTACAAAGTCGTCAGACTCGATTGGTAATTACGTTAAAAACACGACATTATAATGCATTACCATTCAGATTCCATATTTACTAACGGGACTGAATATGATACAATCGAGTTTGGGTTTCCGTTATGGGCATAAACATGAGCCGACATGATCATCATCACTTAATACGATGTAAGGACTAACGCGTACACACATCATTATTTGCATTACCACAATAATAAAAACATTCAAAGATACATGTCCAGCCCTGTGACCAGTCGATCTGTAGTCTATTAGTTATCTTTACGCGAATGAATGTCCTCGTTACAATAGTTCCGTACAAAGACACGGGTAATGTTATAGGGAGACAAGTAACAGCAAACTGCGTGGCCCGAGTATCGATCGACTTTTTTGCAAAGGTTTGTAGCTCGTGAATCACACGATTACGTGCAACAATAGCCGACGATAACAGCTAAAGAAATAAAATTTGGAAAATTTGGGCTACATTTCTCACGACTGATGTAAAAAAAATCGAGACAAGTACCTGTGAAGTCTTCTCCAGTTGTGATTGCTTCTCGGAACATTCTGCAATTAAACCTAATTGACTTTTGATTTCTTTCTTCAATTCGGCTGCTGATTCCACGCGTCTTCCTGTTGATTGTTTGCTGTATACACAATATTTACAAAATGAAGTCCACTCATAACGGTTCGGGTGGTGGTTCGAATCCATCAAGCAAAATGAGACGGGTAATCACTGATATCCTCCATGGAAATGGTTTACCTTAGGACAACAGACAACTTCATTCTAAGTATACGACCATCCTTTGTTACAGAGTATAATATTTCCTCAGATAAACCCCCGACAGACCCGATGTAGCACAGTTTAATTATACCAACGGGAAGCTTAAGCGTGCTAAGATGCAGTGATACGAGTTGACCTGAACAACTGACAAAATGAGCAAATGACTGTCAACAATGGCAAATAGAGCATCATTACTGCTTTACCATTTTCAATCACATTTTGATTGAAATCAATGACCACAATTCGACCATCGCCGACAGCCAGCAGCAAATATTTCTAATTCAATTTTGCACGTGTAAACAAACGTATATATATCCAATGTATCAAAATATTTATAGTGAACAAACCTTGTACAGGAAAGATGAATAGACAGGGCAAGGAACATTGTACTCTCTGTATAGCGATTTTTGTGCTTTATTGTCACTTGCACTCGGATCAGTTGTCATCAATCCGACTGTCCCATGCGCTCTACAAAAACGTATAATCAATTAATATAAAGTTGACAGGTTTAATTCCATCACAACAATAATTACTTACCCAATAATAAGCAGTGCGTTATTAACATTTGTATCAGTAACACTCATACTGAACGTAAGCGGCGTATCCTGGAGTTCTCCTCGTTGAACTGGCAGGACGTACATCGCTTGAATCGGTTCCTATAATCGTAATATGTCAATAAATAGATCTATCCACATGATGTAGATGACAGATCACTCGCAGCGCACGAACACTTAGTGCAGTCATAATCAATGGTGTGGCAAGAGCGGCGTTCAGTTGTCGGGAGAGGATAACACCGTCGGAAAGTCCAATCAATAAAATGTCACAAGAAAGGCTATCGCTGTAAATAGATAATAATTTGCGTCAAACCGGACATTTAGAAACGGAAATCATAAACAAAAGTGTCTAAAAGCTGAATATTTACTTTACAGATCCAAACAGCACTTTAGCCAAGTCTTTCGAAATCACATGGCGTCCGATTGTATTTAATGCGGGGGTTGATGCAGATGTAGAAAGTATGTTATTATGTCAAAGATAATGTAAGTACGGTTTCGTTATACGCCAAAAAAAAAAAAAAAGTCATCCATTTCAAGGATATCAATTAAATGACAATTTTGCCGCGTTTGATTCTCCATCGGTTCGGTATTTTGATTATTGGAAGTGCTGAACAGAATTTTATGGCTATGCATATCCGCTCCGGGTGACATAAATTCTATCTTTCCATTTTGATAGCACAAGACAAAACATTCCGTGTTCTCATATTTGTACTTAATAAGGGCACCAAGATCTGCCTTCAGGCATAAAGAAATCATCGTTAACCTTAGTTCACATATTGTCTATATAAATCATTGTCATATACCTCACAAATTATTTAACGCATCGATTACACTTGCCTGCTTGTAAATTAAATGCTCACCGCTGACATTTAGAATTGTAGGAGCAGACATCGGTACAACGTATGGTGACAAGTTTTCATCACTCGATAACATAACCACATCATTATCCGAGTCTGTGCTATACATTCTACGCGATTTCTTGGCATGCCTTGAAACGTCGAAACTGTCGCTGAAATCACGGTCCAGATTTCTACACAAAAGTATCTATCGATAAAAAGGCAAGAAATGTACAAGAGGTTTGGAACACACGCATCTTACCTTTTATCACTATACAATCCAAGATTGGACCGCATTCGTAACATGGCCCCGTCTGCTGTGGCTACCAAGACAGATATAAAATCATCATTTGGTACACTATGCTCTAGTGAGATTTCAATCGGTTCAGCAGGGAAACGCCATATTTGTCTTAACGAGCCGTTTATGAATATGTGGAAAAGTTTTGGAAGCACACGAACTGCCAGCCAATCATAATTTTTAAAGCTTTTTGCTACAACAGGTCCAATTGGACACGGTAGACTGTACGTGTTTAGGATTTCAAGTTCGATGGTCATGGACTAAGAATGTGAAAAATAATGGCCGTTGTTCAAGTCATCTTTTTCAGGCACGCGCCTAGTGTGCAACATGAAATTTGTGTTACAATGACCTCGTGTAATAGTAAACTGTAAATAATTCTGTAATGCGATTTCCTATTACTATCGTGCATATCTCGATTGCTTAGGCCTTTTTTCTCATTAACAATTATATTCTGCAGTACATGTGAAGGGAAGAGAAAATATGCTATTCTGTTTTTTTTAGAACAATTGTTAACGTTCACCGCACGTCTGTCAAAGTTTTTTCTCTGTAAGGTAAATTTTAACTAATTGATAATTTTGGCGAGTTTCACTATTCACCCAAGCGTGCTAGTTCCTCACGTTAGAGAAGATTACTTGCAAGGTAGGGACCATGTGTTTCAAACCATACAAATGACATTATAAGCCCCGCACAGTATCAAAGTACATTCAATTGTTTCTTTTCATTCCAAGCAGTTTCGAATTGATCTTGAGCTGGTCGGCATTTGGAAATTGGAGTCGAGCATACCCAAGGCTTTTTATTTATTTCCTTGGGACTGTCTATTTATTCGTCTTGTCAATTATATTCAAGATCTCATCGATTGCCGTAACGATGTGATCATCAACAGGCTGGACTTCTGATTCGAGTACAATCAAATCATTAAATGTCAACCCTCTTTCGCCCGTATACAAATGCTCGTGGAATTTAACATAATTTGGATACACGATATCATCAAAATATCCAGGTGGATCTTCCCAATACCCTTTGAAGAAAAGGATCACATAAAACGGTTTGATTTAATGACCAGACTCAGTACTGATGAAGCAGGAATTATATTAACGTTAAACCGCCTCCGACAACCACCGCAAATAATATTTCACGTCACGCCATACTCTTTCATAGTTTTCCTACCTTCTATTGTGACATATCTCGCCCTCTCCTCTCTCCTTCTCTTCAGCACGTGATATTCAGCCTTGACAAATAATTTCACATCTAACATGTTTACCACATCCATATTCCAATATAGCATAAAACCATCAACCAAAGCAAACACCCATTCCTCTCCACTGCGATCAATGACATTGCTCATTTTCTGCTTGAGATCGACCAGTAAACGGTCATCATTGAGAGGGACGTGTTGAGTGATGTTTTGACTCTCTTTGGAGTCATGATCCGAAGGGATTGTGCCAGTTTGGTGTATGTGATTGATAGTTGAGAGGAATTGAGGAAAGTCTATGGCATCCGGGCAGTCCCAATTTTGCAGATTTTTGGATACATCGAACGGAATCTGTGATTCCGGCTGGGAGGAAAGAGAAAAAAAGTGTAAAGATCGAGGAAAGAAGGGGAAGGATATTAAGACAGTAAAACTTGGATCACCTTAAAGAAGTCATCTTGGAATAGAATAATGCATCTCGGTAATATTTGTTGTAAATATCTTCCTATCGTCTAGTTGACAAGTGGTAGTGAGCTCATTTATAAAGACTTTTAGTCTGTCATCAAGATTTGTTATTATTCACAGCCTTTCACGATATATTTACCGACTTTCCTGCACACGATGCACCTCTAATGTATTATTGTTAGCATTCAATACTGTGCTTGCGCTTCGAATGACATGATAGCACACTAACCCAATGCCAATTGTGATGACTTTCATTGCAACAGATTATGATTGTCAATTTGTAACTCCGGGATTAAGAAATTGCATGAATCCTAATTGCGTGTAACATAGATTGCGAAATGTTTATTTGTCGGAACTTTTACATTTCGTCCCAAGTAATAAACTAACACGTTCACATATCAACATATCATAATAATATTTCTCTAAGCACAATGTTTGATGATTGAGACAGTAACTTGATTCAGTCAATCACAGGACGAGATATATTACTTTAATACTGTCGCTTCATACGCCTCATTTGAATGAACCCATTCCAATTATATAATGATTCAATATTAGAAGGTTAGTGTTTATCGTAAAGTGAAGGTTACGATAATACATCGGAACGCGCATTCGTTACAGAAAACGCCTGTCCTTATTTAAATGTGACACTTTGGTAAATACAATTTTATCGATCTTATTATTAAAAGATCATAAATGCTCGTGATCAGGATAAGGATCGTCATCAATTTAGTTAGTATTGACTAATTTGATAAGCAATCACACCGACTTGCAGACTATACTACAATGCAAATATCATTGTTCTTACCAATAAAGAACATAATACGATATGATGGGATAAAAGCTCGAAGCTATGAAATGAAGCTAAGGTAAACCTATACACGTTGTACATGTAGGCGAGGCATATAAGCCAAGTCTGCGTAGTGATTTTTTATTTCAATGATCCGAATACAATTATTCACAAAATTGTTTCATTTCCACGAAATACTCTCCATTAAAATCCATGCAACATTGCGGAAAGTTTTTTCATCCTCAGTTTTTGGGATCGAAAATGTGATTGCTTAAATACTTGCAGTGCTCTCGTCACAATCCATTCATGGTTTTTTCTAGAAAAAAGAATTGGTTATCGGAGAAAGATGTACCATAACCTATGTGTATAAACGATTATTTATTACGAAGAAGCAGTACGAGACGCACGTTGTGTAGTAACAATTGATCGTCATCGAGCCGTTTTAATCATTTGTGTTTGTTCCGTATAAAGCATAAGAATAATACATATCCTTTTAAGATCTACTCGGAAAAGTTCTCAATCAGCCGACCAATCTAACTTGGAGATGGTCAATCAATTCCTTCAATTGGGAGAAAAATGAAGGCGTTTGCTGTTGTCGACTTTTCCATCTCTTTTGCCCAAGGTTCCGTGAGAATTCGCTATCATCGAGTCATTGTGTCTTAAAAACCCTGTATCAAAACAGTTGCACGAAATTCGCCGCAGGTATACTGTTCATTCGGAATCATGGCTCCTTTCCCATCTTCCATATAGTCCAGACTCTGTTTAAGTTACGAATGCTTATTTTTAGAACGATAAATATAATTTTGTCCAAAAATAGAATAGCTCGATCGATGATACAAGTTAGTGATCGGGCACCACAGACTTTGTATAACATTATGTTCCTCCATTAACATTCCATTAAGGCGAGTCGACCTACCTTATATAGTTATCCAATTTTACGCTTGTGGCAAGATCATTTATGCAAACTCCTGGATCACAAAAAGAGTGGACACAAAATGTTTATAATATAACATAATCCAATGTCCACCACTCGATAATCAGCATTAATATTAACCCAGCGTAAATTTATAAAGGTCAGTGAAAACAAAATTATGAATATCGTACTGAAAAAGTTGATAAAGTTTTCAAAATTCAGGTTGATGTATATTGTATGCATGTTTAAAGTTTAAACGGTCTCTTTATTTGATTAAACTTGACATGAACAAACTTGCCGATTTCTACGATAGATAAATTGAAATCTATATTAGCGTAGATCGTCATGTAATACTTCGATATCTCGATCACATCAACTAGCGTCGGAATAAATAGCACATTTAATTATATTAAATGCTAAATTAATATACAGATTGTGCTGCCAACAAATTGCTATTTAAGCCCTCTTTGCATACAATCTCCTCACGCCTCTGTCAAATTGGCATAGGTGTGTCACGATAGTCAATTCCAACCTCGTATTATTTCAAAACTTTTGACTTTGTTAATCAGACTATTAACATAGTCTCAAATCACGTCTTGCTCCGGTTTTGAATAGTTGTTATCTTCAAATGCTGCTCGAATATTTTCTATTTTCGACTTTTGTGCTATTTACTAGACTATTGTCTACACGAGCAGCGTATTCATGCAATCCAGCAGCATGCGTGGCTCCCAACTGTTTCTGCGCGTCAACTGATCCACCAGGAAATATACCCATTGAGCAAGTGCCCCAGTTTTTTGTTTTGACTTTTGACGATGCTGTACAAGCAGATTCTATGAAAGGTTGGAAGAAATTTTAATAATAAAACCGATTGATTAAAGAATTATTAAAACCTGTTTTACTATTAGTAACAAAATCAATCTTTTAGTTGTCAACGCCCTAATAGGAGGGAAAAAAAATCCCAACGGGTAAATATAACTTATTATAATAATTTTCTTACATCCAAACAAACATGAAATTTTAACTTTATTATCCATGTGTTTGCTTTTTTAAATATTCCCTAATTATCCTTTTTAGCTGTCCGATTACCACAACTTATTTTACACAGACACTTTATACAGACTTTGGAATGGTTACTGATTGGTATGCAGCTGGACATGAGGTAAGAAGAACCTTTTTTGTCATTTATTACGCATATACAACCTAAACATTAATATTTATATTTACAAATTAGGTCGCAGACCACACGATGACACATCCAAATTTACCGGGAGAAGGTAAGAAATTACAATGACTATTATAACAACTGGTGCAACATGACGAATAAAACTGAGTTGACACTTTGCTATATATGGAATGTCGTCCATGTGACTACTTACATTCTACTTTTTGATAATAGCCGAAATAACCGGCAACAAACTCGCCCTTCACGCGTTTTCCGGCATTCCATACAGCAAAATAACCGGGTTTCGTGCTCCATATCTCAATTATACGGTCGAAATGCTAAAAACTCTTGCAAGACTTGGATTTACGTACGATTCATCCATTACTGCTAGTCCGGGTGATACCTTCTGGCCGTATACACTAGATTTTGGTGTAGCAAATGAATGTTGGACATCTATTTGCGATGCTGGCGTAAAATTGCCGGGATTTTTTGAATTTCCAATGTATAATATTCTTGGTAAGCAGTGTTGACAATGATGTAGTTCTTAATCATGCGTTAATTTATAATGTAATTATTTTGATCATAGGCGACAATAATGTGGAATATACGATGGATCCTATGCTTAGTGGTGACCCACAAGTCGTAGAAAAATGGCTTGTAAGTAACTTTGATCGACATATTCAGAATAAGAAAGCACCTTTTGGTAAGTAATAACAAAGTGCATACACTTTACACGTTTTTTTTATGCGTTCATATACGCATGTGTGTAGGCTGAATTCAAAACCTTCTAACTTGTAATTTCAGGCCTTTATCTTCATGCCGCTCAGCTAGTACCCCAGCCAGACCGTCCAGATCCCGGCCCACAGATAACTCAGTACAATCGTTTTTTAGAGTATGCCTTGTCCCAACCGAACGTCTATGCCGTTACCTATTCTCAAGTGCTTGCCTGGATGAAAAATCCTGTCCCAGTTTCCCAACTCAAGAATCATCCCGCATTTAAATGTGATGTACCGAAACTTGGCACAGAAATCTGTAACGGCCTTGATGACAACGGTAACGGTAATATTGACGAAGGATTAAAACAGCAATGCAATTTGCCTACGGCTAGCTTCTCGACATGTTACAATTGCCCAAACGATATACCATCCCCGGGCAATCCAACTCCAAAAAGAGTGAACCAGAATAGATTTGAAGTGAGTGACAACTGTGATTTATTGTACTGGGATCCTATTGCTGGAAAGTGTTTGTGTCAAGATAAGTCGTGCGCTTTTACGGATTTGTCGTCAGGGAATGGGACTGGGACTGGGACTGGGACTGGGACTAATACTAGTACTAGTGGGGATAGCGGAAGCGGCGGAAACAGTGGGAGTAGTAGTAGTAGTAATGGAACAAATGGAAATAGCACAGATTCTAATCAGGCTAGCAATACCTGGAAAATGGAAAGTGAATCTCGAATAGCAATAGGAGTAATAGCAGTTATTGTTTCGTTAATTTGTGGGACGTTAGTATAATAATAATGTTAAAGTTGTAAAGTAAATAGTAAACACCAAAAAATTAAGCTTATAGATACATATTTTAGTAATTAAAAATAATGTCACTTTTTTTCCAAAGGTGCATTAGACTTTCGTTTAGATAAAAAATAAATGCTACTATGTCAAATATTACGTAGGCTTCATGGAACAAGATAATTTCTGTCACAAAAAATACAGTATAGAATAAGTTTTATCGGTCCCTCGATAAGGCGGTTTTTGCCTAACTCGGTCAAAATATTAAGCCCTTCTTTTCAATGTTAAAAATCTTTTGATAAGTCGGTCAACATATGAAAAGTCGCGATAACCTGTAAGTCGGAATCGATCGATTCCTCTAGCCCGCTTTATCACTGCGGTGCTCCTATTCTATGGCGTCGTGTTGAGTTTTTCAACAAAGTTATCAGCAGAGTCTGCGCGCCTTAAATATGTCTCGGGTTCTTACTCGGCGATTGATAAACTTTAAAAGAGTTATGCGTAGAAAAATAAAGCCACTCTATCGTTCAAAGATGGTCTATCTCAAGTTAGAAGGTTTAAAAATCTCAGATGCATTGATTAGTACGATTCTACGCTCGTGTCCAGATAAAAGTAAGAGTTTCACTAATATACCAATTATAGAAATTGCGAGATTTCTCCAAAACTACAACATCAGAGTCTTAATTCATGCATATGTCTCACTGATCGATGTATCACTGAAATAGCGCGTTCTTGTCCAAAACTTAAACATCTTGAGCTTGGCGATTGTTCGATTAGTAATAAAGCTATTGAGGAAATAGCCCGTGACTGTACTAATTTAAATATCCTAGTTTGGAGGATTAGCGGAGAAGTAATGAAAAAACTCAATCTAAAAATTAAAATCGAATATTCCTCCTTTCTCTCAAGCTCGAAAGAAGATATACGAATGTCGCTGGCTTCGAACATGTATGTGAGAAGGTGGGATGAAACAGATTTAATTTCTTCGCTCAGTAATTGTATCAGAGAGATTGACATGTTATTATAAATGTGTGACATTCACGTTACCGGCTTATTTATTAAATTCGGACGGCGACCGAGACGAAGAATGCATCGAAATCGACGTGCCTTTATCAAGAATCACCAATCATGAAGATGCCAGTCATTACTTGTAATGAAAAACTGGTGCAACGTGTCTTCAATACCAAATGCACGTACATCACAATTTGATCCTCATCATCTGTTCTTTTTGCTCTTCTTTCTCGAAAAGTCGATTGATTGTCTGCTATCATTTGTTTCAACTCCGCCCGCCATGTCGACAAATGATGTAACCGCGAATTTTTGTAAAACTTCTCCAAAAAGTCGGGTGCAATGCTTGTATTCTGACGATTCCATCCATTCGCAAGGTCGGATTCATGTTAACTCTAATCCAGTCTGACAATGCGGAGAAGACTCGCGTGTGTTTGAGAAAGTGGTTGGAACATTAAAGAAAGGTAATAGATGAGAGATTTGGAAATGATCAGCTGATATATCAAATTGCATAATAAAATAATTAAATGCCGACTTGAAGACTTTTACTTTTGCCTTTGCTTATTTATCGGAATATTTTTAATCTGTAAAAGGATTCAAGAATTGCAAGGTGTAGATCAGAACAATAGTAAGAGTGCTGACCCACAGAAATTATTCTATTCTCATAGTGACTTTCTTGAGGTTTTCAAATTCCTAAAATTGCATATCAATGAACTACAATAGAAATATATACGTGTTACAGTTCCAAATTTCAAATTTTCGACATGGAGTTAGGTGGTTGAGTAGTTTATAAGTTGTTTTTCTTAATATAAGATCTCAATGCCAAGCTACTACATGTATCGGACGTGTGCTTGGCCGTTTGTTACCGTGTAGTAAATTTTCCCCTTCATCACTTGACGCACAATCTTAACCTGATACGTCGATTACACCATTTTTATTCGCCGCTTACGAATATCTTTCCCAGATTAATATTTTGCACTAAACCCTTAATTACCTTTTCTGGTAAGATTTTTGGA
>CAJVPJ010000643.1:0-20073 GCA_910592205.1 Paraglomus occultum | reverse complement strand
GCCAATTATCAAGTCTCTGCGTCACATGCACTAGCTGGATCAGTGAAAACCAATGCCCAACCTGGAGTAATCTGGGACATTATGCGAGGATGGGTTAGAAGCAGATCTTTTCGTGCTATTAACACATGTAGCGAAAAAGCGTAGTAAACTCGTGTTCCCATTACAGGTCAAGCGCGAACCTGTTGTTCAAAAGAATATTGCTGAAAACTCGCCCTCAAAAAAAATCTTATCAGTGGAACCGACGTAAGTTTTGTTCAACACATTTAGGTTGACAAAGTTTTGAAATGAGATTCTGATTGGGACACTTTCGTTTATAAAGTCTTGAAGTAGATTTTACTCATAATAAAGAGGCCGAGCCACCATCAAGAAAGATAAAACTCGTGAGATATCAAATGAACCCTGAAAAAAATTGGGGACCAAAACCACGCGCTGGTCAAAGGAAACGCAAAGTGTAAGCATTGAACTTGTCAAAGGCATTTTATCGAATGAATACGAGAATTTATTAAATCTACATTTATAGCAAAGATAAGGACAACGAACAGGTAGTGAAAAAAGTAGCGTTGGACAGGAATGAAGATGACGTGTCAGTAGCTACAGCGACAGCGTTGCATGATAATGATAATGAACTGATAGTAGATAAGAAAGGGCAGTCGGATGAAATTATAACATGAATGTCAACGTGTGATAACTTGTTAGATCCGTGCTGTAAGCAGCTGACTAGACGTATCGCAGGCTATATTTATTAACTGAACATCATATTTGGAACTATAGGTCTGAGCAACAGCTGCTGCCATTATTTACGTCAACGTATACATAATCGATAGATCTGCATGTAGTTACGATTTTCACGTCGACAGTGACAACTTGCATTTTTTTCCTAAATAACTTTGCGATAACAATTTATGTAACTCTGAGATTACGATGCTGTAAATGCCTGATGACCTGTTATTGCTTTTCCAAGAATTAAAGAATGAATATCATGTGTTCCTGTTGCAAGCGTAAGATGAAGATTAGATGCCTGCTCCACGGCCAACAATTCTCAGCATTTTTTCTGTTAATATTACCTTCATAGGTATTAGTGCTAACCAAATTCTGCTCGTGTCTGATTATATGATACTCGTCGCTGATACCATTTCCGCCTAAAACTTCTCGCATCGATCGTGCAATTTCAAGCGCTTTTCCACACGAATTACGTTTTATCATGGATATCAACTCGGGTGCTATTTTGCCCTCGTCCTTCAATCTACCGACACGAAGACATCCTTGCAGACCAAGTGCGATTTCAGTGTTTGCATCAGCGAACTTCTTCTGAATTAACTGAAACCTGGCCAACGGTACTCCAAATTGACGACGATCAAGTGCATATTGACGCGCTTGGGCAAGACAGAATTCCGCAGCGCCAAGAACTCCCCATGCAATTCCATATCTTGCATTGTTCAGGCAAGTGAATGGGCCCTGTTAAGATTAAATAATGCTTAGCATTCATCTCGATTTGAAATAAACAGATCCTGCATGGATACGCACCTTAAGGCCCTCGATATGAGGAAGTACATTTTCCTCGGGAACTTCAACACCATCCATCATTATCATTCCGGTGATAGATGCTCGAAGGGATAACTTACCCTCAATCGTGGGTGTAAATAGACCTTTCATCCCCTATAGCAAAAGCTTATTAGACGGGGCTATGTTATATGTGCTTATAAAAGACAAAGTTTCTGTACTTTTTCGAGTATAAATCCACGTATTTTGTTATCCTCTTTGCATTTTGCCCAGACAATCAAGATGTCGGCAATAGGAGAATTCGTGATCCACGTCTTTGTCCCGTTGAGAATGTAAGTATGGCCTATCTTGTGAGCGTAGGTTTCCATACTAGATGGATCTGAGCCATGGTTGGGTTCGGTTAATCCAAACGCGCCCACTATTTCACCTTTAGCTTTATAAGATGGGGAAAATACGAAATTGTAGAACGATCAACTAGAGGAATTCCAGAAAAACGCGACATGGACAATGATCAATAGATACCTAGTTTGGTTAAATATTTATCCTTCTGCTCTTGTGATCCAAACTCATAAATCGGATGCATAACCAACGAAGACTGAACGCTCATAACAGACCTATAGCCGCTGTCGATCCTATTGTTAATGATAGATTCACGTCAACGACTTGATGGAAAGATCTTTGAAAAACTGTGGGTTTCAATATAATACGTTAAAAGCTATGCATTTACAAGTACCTTTCAATTTCGCGTGCAATGAGACCGTATGCGACCGACGATACCCCAGCACATCCATATCCTTTTATTGTTGAACCGAGCAGACCCAATGCTCCCATTTCATGTAGCACGTCACGGTCATAGTCTATAGCAAACAAGTACTAATATATTTGTTATTCATATTTCTCTTCTTTATTAACAATTGTATGCGCGTCTCTGCATTACTTACGTTCATGACGGTAGGCTTTTAATATCCTCGGAAAGAGTTTACCCTGACTGTATGCATGAGCAGTTTCACTGTAGAAAACAAGGTATTAAATAATGACCAACTTGTCATGTAATAAAAATTAAATATTTTTACCGAACAGCTAATTCTTCGTCTGTCAGCTGCTTCTCCAACAATAATGGGTCTTCCCAATTATATGTTGCTGCAAAAAAGTGTCATTGACAGAACTTCAAATAGTATCGAGTTGTATATTATAAACTATACTCACCTGCTAAGGACGATTTCCACCGACATTCTCGGAAGTGTTTGGCTGGAAACAATCGTCTTAAAGTGTTAATACGAGTACGAATCATGGTGGGATAATCGAGAAAGAGGAACGGATTGTTAGCTGGCAAAACCCCCCCCCTTACAACTCGAAAAATTTAGAGTATTTCCAGGGTCACGTGAATAAACATTAGTTACGGACGAATTTCCTTTTTAGATTCAAATTTTTACTTTCTTTATTTTCTTTATTTTCTTATTTTTATTTCTCAAATCTTCTGTTGCTTTTGTATGTTTGATGCCTAGCAATGATGGATTATCTACAAATGTATAATAAGTTAACATGGATCCCCAAAATGGCGTCTTCATCATATAAAATATATCACAACTTACGCGTCTTCTCATCTAACAACCGATCAGCCAAATCCCTCACGACGCCACTTGTGATGTATTTTGTTGATATACCTCTTGGAATTACTGGCTGCGACAACAGTGATTTTAATTGCGTTTTAAGCGACTTGATACGTTGTTTCTTCTCTTTCGTTTCGGAACTATCCGCATTTTTTAGTCTACACGTAAAGACTTGTTAGAGCAAATAATCAATTGAGTCCGCTCAAGCAAATAATACATACAAATCCTCATCAATATCAATTTCAAGTTCTTTGGCCGCTCGTTTATACCAGTCATCATCATGACCAACCTAAAGAGTAGAATATTAAAAACAAAAGACCCTTGCATTTCATTCAAGTTGAATATGTATAGAAAATGCACCTTTTGCAGACGATGCTCCTCGGCGTCAATCTGTTTCGCTAGATTTATGCGTTGCTTGAGCTTCTTTACAATATCATGTTCCACAGGGAAATCGGGTAGCCCACCAGCTGATCAAGTTGAACTATGTCAGCATGTGTATTAAGATAAGATAAAGTGTCAAACTAGTCTAAAATATACTCAACCTTTCTTGAGCTTGTAGCATATCTTTTTATATAAGCTTTGTTCTTCAGGACTGCAGAGCATTAAACTTATTCCTGATTTACGTGCTCTCGCAGTTCTCCCACTTCTATGGACGTATATCTAAATGCACGTGATAGACCTTTGTTAAGTTAAAATAAAAAATTAAACACATTTTATCACAACTTACATCTCCCGAGCGAGGTAATTGGTAATGAATCACGTGTTCTACCATAGGAATATCCAGCCCTCTGGCTGCAACGTCGCTAGCTACCATCACTGCTTTGTCGTTAGCCTTAAATCTATATAACAAATGTCAATAAAGATAAGAAAAACAAACAGTTCGAATCATTTAATAAATTTATACCTTTGCACCTAATAAAGAACACGAAATTAATAATTTTATCCTTACCGGTCCAGATTTTTTAAGCGTTGTTTCTGTTGCATCTGAGCGTGTAGTCCAAGCACTTCAACACTCAAAAGTCTCATCACAGGAACCAACCGACGAATAGCATCAATACTATTAACAAATATTAATGTACGGCCTGGGTATCGAAGAACGAAATAGTACACATAGACGTCCTACAAAACAGGATAAATCAATAAATTATTCGTCTCTAAATTCTGTGCATATCGAAATCCACGCCATTGTACATGTTACTAAGCTTACCTTATCATTGACAGTACAATCAACCTTTGATTCCTCAAGAGACTCCGGAACTACATCATCGGAAGTCACATCCACAAATGCTGGTTGTTCATCTTGAAACTCTAACCTCCCCATCAGCTCTTCCATCGTACCATTCTTCCCATCTTTATCCATTCCTCCGTCCCCACTCTTACTCTTCCACCTTCTCTTCTTCAAGTCCTCTTTCAAACTCGCATCTAATGTAGCAGAAAACACAAATGTCTGTCTTGGAGGTAAATCAATGTTGGTGACTTTTGCTTCTGCTCCCCATTCATCTGTATGTACGCGCTTGCGAGAAAGAACCGTCAGTATTTGTGAAAGTTCGTTGAAATGATTCTTTTCCAACATGCGATCTGCTTCATCCAGAACGAGAAACCGAATCGATCGAAGACGGTTGAGAAAGGTGGAATCGGCAGAAATTATATCCCATAAGCGTCCCGGTGTGGCAACTATTATATTAGGTTTTTGTGATAGCAAGCGATTTTGCTTCTGAACTGACATGCCCCCTACTATTGTCATTATCTTAAAGGAAAGAGGGGGTAACGTTACTGAAAGATATTAAACTGTAGACAATAAACTACGCGGGGCGTACCTTCAGACGCGCATGCTTGCCAATATCCTTGAGATGATCTTTAACTTGAATTGTCAATTCTCTCGTAGGCGTCAGAATCAAGCCCGCCAACTCACATTCCCGTTCCTTTTCATTCATCGCTAGTAAATGCTGTAAGATGGGAATGCCGAAAGCTAAAGTCTTCCCAGACCCTGTTTCGGCTGTGCCTATGACATCGCGTCCGGATAACCCAAAAGGCAGTGCTTTCTCTTGAATGGGAGTTGGCTTGGTAAAGGTTAAAGACTCTAAAGCTTCCAATACCGCAGGGAAGAGGTTAAAAGCCGACCAAGGAGAATCTGTATTAAAAAATAAGATAGAGGAGGTATCCAATAGAGTTACAACAGGAAGCGCAGAAAATGATAATCGCCAATTTGATGCGTTGCGTTTAGTTACCTTTCAAGGGAATGTTTTGTTCTTTTACAATTTGCGTCTGCCCCTTTTTTTGTTTTTTTTTGAGGTGTTTTCTGCTCACTTTCTGATATCTTCATTTTTTCGTCCGTGTCAGAATCACCGACGGCCGCCCGCTCGTCATCGTCATCGACGTCTTCGGATCCATTTTCGTTCACAAGCCCGTCCTTTTGATTATCCAGATTTTTTGGGGGGGCCTCATCGCTAGTCGTTGCGTCATCCTGCTCTCCTGCGTCCTCCAATTTCGCAACCAACTCCTCATTAAACTCATCAAGATCATAGTATTTCTGTGTTTCTTCGATCGATAAGGGTTCCTCGGGCTTTGCAGAGCCTCTTTTATTAGAATTTTGTTTCCAGCCCTTCACTTTCTGATACGAAAAAAATTATTTATTTATTTTATGTTTGTGATTGCGATAATTGCCCGACGAACTTACTTTGAATTTTACAATTTTTCCCACTTTATCATCTCCTTTATATTCGACATCAACCCCATCGATTTCTTCAAGACATAAAAATCCACCAAGGTCATCACCGAGAAATACCGAATCAGGACAAACAACCTCAGACCAATCCATGTTGTCAATCTCAACGAATTCTTGTTCATCTGTTGATGAGTTTGGACGACTGTGCTTATCGGGCTTTGGATTTGAGTCCTTTCCATGCTTGCGTTTTTTCTGTGAAGATGAAGGATTGGCCGGAGTTAATTCTGTTTTTGTCTTTTTACTAGGTCGAGCTGTTTGAATAGGCTTTGATCCTGGATTTGCCGTCAACGGCTTCTTTCTACGTTTTCCCATTATATTAATTAATATACACTGCGATAAATTTTCTGAGTGACCAGAATTTTATGTTTGTGGAACTTGGCGCAGTCACGAAATTAAACAAACTTCTAATATATTAATATTAATATAATGTTAATAGTGATTGTCGGATAAAGCCTTTGATACTCAAAACCACAATCAAGTAATATCTAATGTGCGATTTATCTCCGTAATGGGTCATACTTTCGCTAGTAAAATAACAAGAATAAACAATAAGAACAAACTTTAATAAACCAATATAGGATGGTATTGCTGATATTCTTGGTGTTCTTCTTTTAATTGCTCTAAATCTATTTCTCGACTGCTAATTTTTTCTTGCACTCACTCTAAATTTGCAAAGTTTTCTAAGTCTTTACCTTAGGCTTGCAACTATAGTTTTTGTTTTTAAATATGTTGGGCAGTTGTTGAGACAATTGTTCACGATCAGAACTTTCAGCCACCGGAAGTAAAACTGTGATGAATGAGTTCTCGACGAGTCGGTAAGCATCTTCTGGGTCTCAAAGTTCATCGAGCAAATTAATTGACATGTCAATTATTTGCTAGTTTTTGCGAGCCTTTCAGTTATAAATCCATTACGCAAATAATTACCGCTGTCGTGACTAATAGATAATTTTTACAGGGAACAAGGACCGTCCCATGTAAATATGTATTCTTTATTTAAAGGAAAGTGCTTACACCATATCAATTACACCATATCAATTACTTGATTCCTCACATATTAATATGACGTTGCATGAGTCACCCGGATATGACAACTTAGATAAAAGCGATCACCTATTTTTGGTTATGGAGAATATTGTTTAAGGACACAAAGTGATTTGCTTTGCAATAAAAATTCTTGTCAAAAAGTCAAGACCTTGTAGACTTTTGACAGATTCGTAATTTCGTGTGTCGATTATCGATCGTAGGGATGACTCGAATTTTTACATACGAATTTTTCCCAATATGGAAATAGATTGATCTCATCTATATTAATTGTAATATTAACAGCAAAAGACGTTAATATCGAATACATGGACCGTTCTACGCAAATACTGAAAGTACGCGACTTGATATCAACCATCTCCACAAACCCAAAGTCTCCCAATCAATCCAAGTCTGACAATGCGAACGCACCTATTGATCAGCTATGGTCTTCAGTTTCATCTAAATCTAGCATCGTTTCTTCTACTGCCATCTCGGGAATTATACAATTGGTTCGATCAGGCGCAATAGAGTGGATAAATGGACTAAACGAACTTGCATATGCGATACAAACTGCGAGCCCAGAAATTCTTGAATGTTTACTCGTTGGTATAACGGACCTTTTGCTCCACCATGTACACACTACGAAAGGCGAATATAAAACAATATTTAAGATCAAGGATTCGAACGACGGCATGGTTCACCCGTACATATCAATTGTTAGGTCCAAGCCGGAGTCATGGATAATGGTCGTTGCTCAATGCGACAAGATATTTGAGTTTGATGAAGAGCAAACTGATGTAAGAACATTAGTAAACACGTTGGAAATAATGAAACCCTTCTTGGATTTTGCCCTCATGTGTGGAGACGCATATTGGAGTATGGCCCTGTCTCAACTATTGGTTCGATTAATGTATAAAAATTTGGATTCCAAAAAATATGGAATGCTAAGAGAGAAGATCTTTGATTACTTATTAACAGTCTCAGAAAGGCTACCAATAATAGACAAAACCTCCTTTGAAAAATCATACATTTTGAATCAATCTATGGTTCAATTGCTTGTTGGAAATTTTTTCCCAAAGGAGACTTTTTTGAGGGATTTTTCACCAAGATTGACAGTTCACATACTATCTCTTGCATGCAGTGCGCATAATTTGAGAATCTCTGTGACCTTTTTACTAAGAGTATTATCCCAGTTATGCTCTTTCAGTAAAACAGTCGAAGCGTTGCCTGAATTTACAATAACATGGCCAGCACTTTCTTATCTGTTATTGGACTGTGACACAGTGGAACAGCAAAATTTGATTTTAAAAATTATGACAAATGTGTTGGAGCATCAAGTCAAGAAAGACAATAAAAACGTTATCTCGAGTTTAATTGCTCAATTTGCTATTTTGCCATTATTTCAGATATTATGCGAAATAACAATAGAACACGTTCAAAAAGAAATTCTGGATTTGCTTCGAATAATCGAAACTTTGCGAAACGACGCGATCAAAAGCGAATTTATTGAAAATGCTTTGTCAGACGAGGCGAGTATACAAACGTAACCATTCACACGCTTAACCGATTCACACATGCCAATCGAAATTCTAAACTCGCTTTGTTGATTTCTAGATATCCTCTTACGTCGGTTCAATGAGCATCACCGGAGCCATAGCTGAACTCTTTTCAGAGACAATTCAACTATTGAGATCTTTCTTGGAAGCCTCATCATCAGACGATATCGCAGCATCTAATATGTATTTTAATACCATGTTTTTAATACCTTATTTATTACATCCACGTATAGAATTACGTGTTAGAGCTTTAGATTCTTTGATATCCGAGACTGTAAATAGTTCAAACACAAAAATGAATAACAAACTACCAATTCTTTATGTAATACTTTATACCCTTCGCGACAAGCGACAACCTCCTTTAGTTCGCCTCCACATCTTGTACAATACGCTTCCGTCCTTGGTCATTCCGTCAGACGTGGCCATATCGTTCAAAATTTTGAAATTTGCCAATTCGTTAGTACAAACGGAGGATTCATCGAAATACACAAGACTTAACGCGGTTGGAATGAGAATGTTATACTATCTGTGGGAACGACGAAGAAGATCCTGGCAGTCATTAAAACTTGCAATGCGCGAATGGGTAAAGAGACGAAAATTCCATACCGGATTAATTGATCCGAAGAGTGAGGAAGGTGAGATGGAAATTGCAACCTTGTCATGTATAAGGTGAGTAGGCGCAAGATAAGTCATACCACAGTTTTTAGATGTAGTTAATGTTGAAAGACCTGTCTGCATTCGATTTTATAGGGACATCTGTAGAACTAGCGCAGAGGCTCACGTTGATGATTTACTGCCATTTATATCGAGCCTTATGCAGACGGTCCGTTTGCATCCTGTAAGCATATGTTTGATACTTGAGACTTTGAACGCGTGCATTGAGAGAGATGTAGTGGATCCTCGAACTGGTAACTTTACTTGTGATATTATTTATGCTGTGTTTGTCTCCTATTAGCCAACATATCTTCTAACGATATCCTAAAGTATGGACAGTCATGGTCTCACATATCGCAAATGTTGTCATGTCTACTGACTCCAAACCGAAAGATATCATTGTGCGATTATGCGAATTTTACAAATTAATTGCTATGAAGATGGACGGTATAATTATTTCATCAATATTCATGACATTAATAGGACTGGACTGGATACTAAAGTATTACATTTTCTAGATACGGATTCCTATAATGTATTTATGCAAGACTTTCTCGTTGATCACGTTCGTCCATTGATCTTCCCTTATCAGTCGGACGGAAAAGATGGAAATTCAAATCCGGACGCCTTATTTAAACTCCAGACGGATGAATTTATTCTCGATCACGCCCTCAAAGCACTTTCATATTTTTCTGCAATGGACATATTGTCTGTTTTACCAGAATTACCAACAACGATAATGTCACAGATTCTAAAGTGTTCATCTACAATCAACGGATGGAGGGACATTCTTTGTCAGTTGATACCCCACGAAGTGTTCGATCTGCAGCGTACCTTATTTGGCGGTCCTAACACAAGAAGAGCCGCGGGTAGGGACCGACATGGAGAACTGGAGAAACAAAAGTCTGCACTATCTGATATTTTGTTCGGAATTACATCCGTCTGGGAAAGCGGATCTGTTAATCCCGGACTCCGACTCGGTTGCGCGATAGCATCGCTAATATCGTTCCGTCCTTCCCAGGAAGCGTCATCGGCGACGGATTTAAAGTCATCTCGTTTTTATCGTGTTATGATGAATGCTATCCAGGATGTTGCTTTTACAGATTTTTGGTTGATTAGGGCCAATGCTGTCACGTATTGGCGAATTTTTTTTGAAAAGGGTCTATTAGAGATAGATCGTATGACTAAAGAAGGAAATAATGCATTAGTGCAGGAGATATATGATGAACTACTGGTTAGATTAAAAGAGGCCAAGCAACCCGCTACTTACGTGAACCTTATATTTGCAATTACAGGTAACCAAGGAGAATGTTTTTGATAATTTATAATTCCTCATTACTAATTCTTGATCGTATTTATATAGGTTTATGTCTGGCCTTAAAATCTCTCGCGATTACTGCGACCAGAGCTTACGTCCACAACGTCGCTTCACTGCTCCTTGATCGCTTCATGGCGGACACTTCGCGTCAACGAGATTGGGACTTTATCTCTAGTGACGACGTGCAATATGGAACCATGCTCTCTCTCGGATACCTTGCTACCATAATGTCACCGAACGAAAAGCTCGTTCTTGATATTATCAACAGTCTAGTTGGACATTTAACTACTCGAAATACCAAAGATAATCTCGAATGGTCATTCTTTGGTTGCGGATATGCTCTAAGTATTATCCTATCGCATTTCCAGGTTCCTTCAAATATCGAATTAGAAGCGGCTTGTAAAGAGACACTAATGTTCCTTAAAGAATACGCGTTCAGTGACGATGCTTCTTTTCGCGCTTCTGTGGGTCTTCTACTGGGTTTGACAAACTTTGATACCCAGGAAGGTACCATTAAAGACATTTACGAGAAAGCGTTAAATGTCCTAGAAGAATTTGTAAAGAAAAAGGATTCAGTCAATCCGGGAAGGGTAGTGGGTTCTGCGTGGTTCCTTTCACTTTCAAATCAGACCGCTATCGATGAAGATTGTCTAAATTTATTAGAAAACGCTATGAATGTTAGAACAACAGAGGTAAAGATCTATTGTTGGTTCGTTCCGTCTCACGGTTTTTTACTTTTATTAACTTCTAAATCTGTACCAGAAAAAATGGAAATCCCACAACTTTCACTTTATCCAGTCCTACCTTTACGCCTTGCAATCCATGCTTCACGTAAAACAACTATCAAAATATGTATCAGTCTTCAATGCCTACGTGCGCGAGAACATAGACGTAATCTCATCATTATCGTCCTCTTCAATGAATCGACAGACTGCTATTCTAAAACTTGGAGCTTTAACAGCTGTAAACTACATACCCGTGAAGCAGCACTATTCACGAAAATCTTACTTTTTGTCTACAGCTCCAATAAGCTTACTGTCGCCACTCATCGAGACGTTACGGAAGGCAACGGGAACAACGGATGAATCCGCAATAATAACTGATATTAAGAGTGGAAGCTTAGCAGCCATTTTGTTAGGACACCTAATGCTGGATTTGGAGAAAACGGAGGGAAGCAACCAAGAACAAGAATTTGTTGTGACGGGTGATGAACCGACGGATTATTCGCGACTACCACGCACAAGCTATCTCCGATGCTGTTTCGACACTCTCGTTGAACTATCTCAACCTGCTACTACTACTACTTCTTTACATTCGACTTTTCAAAATCAACCCGCTTCGCCCTCGTTATTACTTTCAGCATTATCTGCAACCAAATGTGTCCTTCCACCAGTGAACTGGTATCCTCTTCTTATGCGTCTGTCTTCTCGCTTTCCGTCAAGCCGGAAGGAAATTTTTGAAATGACGTTAAGCCACTGTGGCCGATCAACATCGTTAATAGAGTATCTAATACAAAGTCTAAAGCAACTATGCGATCTTGCTGGTTCTGATCACGAAATTGGAGAAATGCTACTGCGTCGTGGGTTGGTGAAGATGTTGGAATTATGTGAACCTAATAGGGCTAATGATAAGATGGAGCAGAGCGCACAGAGGCGAGGACTGCAGGTGAGGAAGACAGTTGTGCCTGATGCAGTAGCAGTTCGGGTTGTCTATGAAATAAGTATGTCGTTATTTGCAAATAGTGAAGCGAGCAAAAACGAGGTATGTTTGTTGCTGAACGAGTCATGTATGAGTGATTGTCGATTATTTCAGTCTGTGTATAACAAATGTGTATATTGCTGTAGAATCTTTGGTTGGCTTTTTATGAAAGCATGGAAGTTTATTTGGCAAATACAGCCAATACACCATCAGCGATATCTCTACGCCAAGATCTTACCCCAATTCTTGAAAAAACTTATGATTTTCTGCCAGAACCAACATCGCCAGTGCAATACAAAGTTGTCCGTATTGCTGCGAAATACTCTGAATTGATACGCGACAAAACTCTATTGCCTCCTCCACAACCACATCTCAAGTTGAAATACACTCTTTCCGTCTGTGCACTCTCAGAAAATGGGTATATCGATACCACTCAAAACCTCACGCGTTTGATTCAAGACTGTTTGAAAGACTATCTCGCGCAATTTACAGACAGTCAGTCTCCCGCCCTGCGCGCATTTGCGTGGGTCGTTATCTCTGTTAACAAATCGATCAGATCATCTTCGAGCGCTAGAAACATGAGCAAAACGCGTTTAGAATGGCTTGTCCGTATTCTAAATATATTTTTAATTCAAGAGGAAGACAATCTCGGTACGGACATTAGCGTTCGTGCTCTGTTTGGATGCTTATTAATGAGTTGGATTACCGACCGTGAACCAAGTGAAGAAGAGGTATTACATGCATTAAGAAGTGCCGAAAATGTTAGAAAAGCAACTTTTGTCGTATCACGGGAAATTATGTCAACAGAAGACGATGAAATTTTGCAGCAGGTAAAGTGGCGGTATATTGAGTTGAACCAAGCTTATTGTTATGTACTTAACAAAATATGTTTATTTCGTAGACCTTGCAACGGCTCCTCAAATTTTTAGATTTTGCCAGAGTGCGGAATAATAGCGAGAAAAATCTCCTGGTGTTTTACTCTATACTTTCTCACTTGAGAAATCGACTTTCAGAAGATCAGTATTCAATTGTTGTTGACTGTAGTATTGAAACGTAAAATTACTGTATATAGAATAAAGAACTATTATTTCATTTAAACAGCTGCGCGCTATGAAAATCTGTAAATGAATTATTTATCATCAATTAAGAATCTGTTTCTTGTTTTCGCTTTGGTCAGTTTATTCTGTTTGCCTCCATTTTCCATCCCGCATTTGCGACTTTTATCGTGTTGACTCTGATCCTCGGAATTCGACAATTTTTCGGAACCTGCCTTTTCTTTCTTCCAATATCCAAACACACTATCATGTTTAATTTGTCCAAATAGATCTTTTCTATTAGCTATTTTGCCAACTGGAATTGCATTAGGGTTATACATCCCGGGATTACTAATCGACTCGCGCACGGCGGACAACAATGACTCCCACGGAGCACCATAAGCATCGAGTTTTCCGAAAAATAGATAATCGTGTCCTTGTGTTCAAAACACATTTGTTGTGAGTATTGTGCAGCTTCTTTAGACAATTCAGCATGCCATGCTTACTTAATCGACCATGTTCCGGTAATACGATTCGACATGCATGAATTATTCTCCTCCTAATTCGCGCTCTCACAACTGCGAGTTTGCTAACTTTCTTTTTTGAACATGTAGCTTGTATTCTAAACGTTTTTATCGGATCATTTGTTTTCTTGGCTTTTGTATAGAGATCAGGTATGACATTAATTAGACTGGCTGCTACAATACAAAATTCTAGCAAAATGATAATGCAAAGCCTTACTATAGAAATTTTGATTATGATCCCATTGCCTTACAAAGAGAGTGAAGTAATCGTTTGTAACCCTTTTTCTGGTGTTTCTTGACATCCAAAGCAACGTGTCTGTATCGACGGTATGAGTCTAAAAGAATAATACTTTTAGACAAAGACAGTTATTAAGCAAGGCCCTCCGAGGATTTACCTCACATTTAGGAAGGACGAAGCTCTTCTCTTGGCTCTTGGAAGCTTAACAAGAATATTTAATTCCTATGAGCATAATTTAAATTGGTAAATATTGCGAGATTGTTATAATATACCTTCAGTTGATGTATCAGGTCTTATCGCACTGGAAGAGCATCTTTTTAAAGTCATTAAGGGACATTTCAGATACCCAGCAGAAAGTTTAAGTAAAGAACGTCTTATAATGAAGTGCATTTGGCAGAAATTTGTTGATGAATCGAAAACGCGCATATGAGAATTAATTTAGGTAGTAGGCTTGTCGGTATATCTGATCCTCATTTCATTTACACTTTAGTCAGACTATAACGTACTGAATGAATAATAGATGATTAACTCTACAGTACGAAACGACAATACTTGGAGAGACAGTCGACCACGAAAGGAAATGGTTTAGAAATTAACGACAATTTAAATTGTGTTACTCTCATAGAATTCTTCTGTCACTGGTTCGTCCTGAAGTATTAGTGTCTCTGACATCTGCTCAATTAATACTACGATCAAGGCTAATAGCTTAATGTTGAGTTTATTTTCCCCCTTTCTTGACATTGACGCAATGTAATTACGGACCAAAGCGGCAATCTGTTTACTTTGGTAGAATCTAAATCAATTCTATAACGGTGGACGATCTTTTGTAATACTAAGTATTTGCCAAGAAAAAGCCAAACCATATTTGACAGCACATTAATTGATCACTGTAGTAGTTACTATTATGATATATGAATGCCAAGAAATAAATTACGGGCATAGTAGAAACTGGTCGCCATCTCAAATGATCTAGACCCTCAAAAGTGACAATCCATTTCAGAATCAGTAATCGTAAATTTAATTTTGGGTATGAAGGACTTATTAAACCAATTCTTCGCATATCCGATTAGTGTAAGGCTAGATACATGCTTACAAGTTGCAAAGTGTTTGAAATGAGGTGTTTATTCACCGTCATTCGAGACAAAGGCCAGAAATTCTTATTGCGCAATGATGATGGCGCTTCGCTTTGTGTATATCGACACGACAATGATTTATCCAGAAAAAGCCACCAAGGGACAAATTCGGCAATGTCCACTTCAATTGAACACAGGAATATGCTCAAATTGGAAAATATTGTAGTCTCATGCTTTCACGAATGACAATCCTATTTGGTCAATGATCTGATGAATACTCCATAATGAATAGTAAATCGTGACTCTGTTGTTCACTTATTTTGTTAGCAATAAGAATGCAATTGTGAAGGGCGAGGCAAAGGTGTGTATTTTCTCTTTTCGTAGTTAAAGCGTCAAACGGGATGTGCGTTTTAACAAAAATACAGTAAGTATTGAATCTTTACAAAATTTGTCACACAATTCTAAATAGAAAAACGTTCGTTACAGAATGCTGACTAAAAGAAGTGAATAAAGTAAAACTGGCCGAATTTAAACGCATTATCTACAGTCATGAACCATACGAACTATTATTATTAGAATCGGTTATGGTAACTTATGATTCATCGTGTATTATTTACTTTCCATCCCGAACGTGTGCATGTCAATTCTGGTCGTTCAACCGATATCAACATAGAAATGTGTGCTATTTTTGGTACAAGTATAATAATGAAACACCACCAACACCAATAACGGCTTCACTACGGAAAGAAGCAAGGGGTTAAGTTATAATTTTAGATTTACAATAAAAAACAGTTAGTGCAACACAGTCACAGGGACTCCAACTGATCATCATCCTAATAAGGAAGAAAAAACCACCCCTCATTTGGTAGGAAAAATAATAAACAAAGCATCATTATTATTATATACACGAGAATGATCGCGTGACCTCTGCCAAGAATAAGTTTTATATAACGAAGCATAACGGTTCGCTCAATCGAACAATTAAAAGCAACTTCACAAGAACTTTCAGAAAACGACATTAAAGCAAAACATGGATACCCCGGTTAGGCAAAATCCTGACTCTGTCGAGACGAATGGCAGTCACAACAATACTACAAGTCAGAACCATGTTTCCGAAATTGCTGATGCAACTATGATCAGGTAAGTGTACAAGCTGGCAAAGACATAGTCAATACGTCAAGAACAGTCGACACTGTAATGCGACTCATCAAAAACTTATCAGTTTAGTAAATGGAAGTGAGTCGCCCGAAGACACGGAAAGGATTCACTGGGAAAGCGGACGACGACTATGGAGAACCGTCGAAAAAACGAATGCAAATACGATAACAGTTGTTGGACATGAATGCGTAAAGTCGGTCGTTCCTCTCGATCTACTTCGATACCTGTACCTTCCCCGACATCCTCATGACAGATATTTTGACACGGAAACAAGAACGCTGTCATACATTCGATCACGTTCCTTTTTACCTGTCAAGTCCCTTCCGCCCGGACAGCGAAAAAGGATTCTCGTCACGGGTGGTGCTGGCTTTGTGGGTTCGCACTTGGTCGATCGTTTGATGTTAATGGGTCAAGAAGTGATTGTCATTGACAATTACTTTACCGGGCGCAAGAGTAATATTGCTCATTGGATAGGCCATCCGAACTTTGAGCTGATCAGACATGACGTTGTTGATCCGTTTTTAATCGAAGTAGATCAGATATATCATTTGGCTTGTCCCGCCTCTCCGCCTCATTACCAGCACAACCCTATTAAAACGGTTAAGACTAGCGTTATGGGAACTATCAATATGCTTGGATTAGCAAAAAGGGTTAAGGCTCGTTTTCTCCTAGCATCTACATCAGGTATGTATCGAAATATCCAATCACAATCGTCGCTATTAAATGAGAAATGTCTATATGTACCGCTCCGTATTAATTCTCGCGTTTGGATTACAGAAATTTACGGGGATCCGGAAGTGCATCCGCAGACAGAGACGTACTGGGGCAATGTAAATCCCATCGGACCACGGGCGTGTTATGATGAAGGCAAGCGGGTGGCCGAGACCTTGACCTATGCGTATAGGCACCAAGATCACGTTAATGTTAGAGTAGCCCGCATATTTAATACATATGGTCCTCGGATGAATGAGAACGACGGCCGGGTAGTTAGTAATTTTATCATGCAAGCTTTGAGAGGAGAAGAACTAACAATATATGGAGATGGGTCGCAAACGCGATCGTTTCAATACATTCACGATCTTGTGGATGCTTTAATACTACTCATGAATAATGATTGCGATGAGCCGGTAAATTTGGGTAATCCGGATGAATATACCATTCGAAGTCTTGCAGAGTTGGTTAGAGATGAAGTGAACCCAGATTGTAAGATTACAACCCTGAAAGCTACCATTGATGATCCAAAAAGGCGCAAACCTGACATATCGAGAGCCGAGGACAAGTTGGGGTGGAAACCCACATGGCCGGTCAGACAGGGTATCCAAGAAACTGTACAGTATTTTCGGCGACAAATGGAAGCTGGACTCATTTGAATAAGCGTTTTTGCCGATTTTTTTTACTTCTTCACATTTTATAATCGCTGAATCGATTTCGTGGTATTATCTTGTGGAGAATACCTAATTGCTTGATCCAACAAATTTTCTTGTATAGATTCTGAGCGAAGGATGCTTTCTTTATAGTAATAGATAAGATTTTATATTCGCTATAGACATAATTTTCTGGTTTAATGAGCAAATTCTTATTATTGCATTAATATATATACTAAACTAATAAAGAACAATTTCCCAACCACATCACATGACAATATCCTATTTGTCAGCTGATTAAACATGTCATTATAAATGTTACACAGAATGTTGAATTTCGCTATTTCGCTCTCACATTAATATCACATCACTCTCACATTCATAGCTTGTTAGTATCGTAGTTACCTTTTATACAACTCCATTATTTTGCAAAGTCTTGAAAATGTACAAACTCGGGAGACCAATTCAGAGGCCCGGAGGACCTAGGAGAAAGAGAAAATTAGAAAGTGGAACCATTGTTGAATATGAGGTGATTGTTTGACATTGACAATTTAATGAATGGAACAACCGTAGAATAGTCCCGTCCGTAAGTAGCTTCATGACCGATAGGCAAATAGTTTGAGTGTGAAGAAAGTGTTAATTATAGCTGTTTGATCTAATGAAAACGTGTGCTCTCGAATGCGATGAACAGATAAAGGGTAGTGAAGATGGGGGTTGTTATGATGTAATTTGTCCGAGTGATCGCATTTATATAATTATAATTATACTTGTTGTCAATCCACAATCCATTTTCTCACGCTTATATTAAAAACCGTCTGTTACTTTTCTCGCCATTATTTCAATCCGCAAGGATATCGATAAACAGAGACTATCTCGAAATAGTATCGGGTCACGCAATGGTGTCAAGATTATCGGGAACAACGAAGAAACTAAATCGTCTATACATAAATATTGTGAGCATAATCACTGATGTATGAGTTGATATCGGTAATCTATATTTACTAACATTTGCACCTCGAATCGATATTAGACTTGCCATATAACTCAAGACTATCATACAACTATTACATGCCTTCAACACCGAATCAAGCAATACTCATAGAATCCGATGATGATAATAAAGCGAGAATACAAAACCCACGTCATGACAATACCGCCGAGATAAATTGTCATGTGGAAAAGGAAGGAGAGGATGAGGATGATGATCCATGGGGAGAAGCTGAAGAAGAGCAGGAAGAAAGGGAAGAAGATGAACTAAAAAGAAGTAAAGCCGTGAATGGAACTGATTCTGCAAACGCTTTATTTAACGTTTCTGATTTGGATGATACGGAAAGCGAACTTCCGGATGAGGACGATGTTGGATGGGGGTGTTGAACCAAGGTTACATTGACGGGTTGTAACGCAATCTGTCTGTTAAAAAGCTATTCCTCCTCCTTTCTCCCTCCTACAACAATGACAAACTCAACATAGTCAATTGTTAATAACATGAACATTAGCCGTATGCCCTGAAACATTCAATTAGAACAAAGAAACAATATTAGGAACTATTGTAAGATATCTTCAGCAAATCTAAAAAAAAATAATCCTGTATTGTCTCATGTGCAATAAAGCATGAACTTTTTTTGCAAAAATTTAATGGTAACGATGTTCGGGATTTTTCGACCGCTAAGGCTGTTAATTATGATTTGACGGTCAAATACATCTTCTCAAACAGTTTATATCGTATAATTTAGAACGGGATGTGCGATCAAAGTCTGCGGTAACGATGCATGTCCGTTTCAAAGGTGTTTAGAGATTTTTTCAGACGTGCTCTTGATTTTTTGACTGATGATTCCATAAAAATACTCGCATCTTGGTACTAAACAAAAATGTAGTAATTTAAGCCAGGCGAACAGCAGCGCCCAATGTTGCTTGTATTCATTGTGTCGTATGTCTTCGCGCTTTTGACATATTGTTTAAATGTAGGAAAGAAATGCTAGCGCGACCGGGTGACGTCACTAAATCAGCCAATTACATACACTGTATTGTATTACCTTTAAAAGTCCGAGTCCCAAAATTTACTAATGTTGCACTTACTGATTTCGTTTCACTTTTAATTATCATCAACAATCATGGACGTCGTAAAGGCAGTTCAAAATTATATATACAAGATGGTTAATGAAGTTTCGGGGATGAAAGTCTTGCTTCTTGATAATGAGACAGTGAGTAACTATTTTGATTTATACGATCGACCGTATAACAACCATTAGCTTCTCTATTAATCAATCGCTTTTCACTGCATCTTTTAGACCCCAATAATATCCAACGTGATGACACAATCAGCCCTGTTAACACATGAAACATATTTAGTAGACAGAATTGACAATCGCAAAAGAGATAAAATGCGCCATTTACGGTGCATCTGCTTCCTTCGACCAACCAGTGAGACTATTCAGTTGTTAGTAGAAGAATTAAGAGAGCCCTGCTACGGAGATTATTATCTGTGTAAGTAATTATCAGAATCGTTGATGTTTACGCCTGTCAAATAGGAGCATTATTGGTGATTCTCATCCTACGCATAGATTTCAGTAATACTCTAAAAAAGTCACAGATCGAGAG